>VDFB02056351.1:28953225-29019260 GCA_007258455.2 Sequoia sempervirens
TATAAATATAAAACTAAATAATTCATTGTCATTTTATAAAAAGAGTATAATTGATTTCATATCCCCTTAAGCCATTCTCTTAGGACCCCTTAAACCATCCTCTTATGTACCCTTAATCTATCCTCTTGCACCCCCTTAAGTCTCTCTATTAATTCCCCTTAATCCATCCTCTTAGGACCCCTTAATCCATATCCTCATATATCTATCCTTAATCCATCCTCTTGCACCCCTTTAAATCACTCTCTCAACACCCTTAAGCCATCCTCTTAGGACCCCTTAAGACATATCCTCATATATCTACCCTTAATCCATCCTCTTGCATCCCCTTAAGTCTCTTCATTAATTCTTCATAAGCCATCCTCTAAGGAACCCTTAATCCATATCCTCGTATATCTACCCTTAATCCATTCTCTTGCATCCCCTTAAGTCACTCTTTCAACACCCCTTAATCCATCCTCTTAGGACCCCTTAAGCCATATCCTCATATATCTACCCTCAATACATCCTCTTGCATCCCCTTAAGTCTCTCTATTAATTCCCCTTAAGCCATCCTCTTAGGACTCCTTAATCCATATCCTTGTAATCTACCCTTAATCCATCCTCTTGCATCCCCTTAAGTCTCTCTATTAATTCCTCTTAAGTCATCCTCTTGGGACACCTTAATTCATATCCTCGTATATACACCCTTAATCGATCCTCTTGCATCCCCTTAAGTCACTCTCTCAACTCCCCTTAATCCATCCTCTTAGGACCCCTTAAGCCATATCCTCTTATCTACCCTTAATTCGTCATCTTGCATCCCCTTAAGTCACTCTCTTAACTTTACAGTTAACGATTTAGGGTTCATCTGCCAAGCATTAGGTCCTAGGGTCAAGGATTTAGGATCTTCATATCCTAGGGTTCATGAGATGCTTAGAATAACAAATCTATATGGGTTAGGGGTTTAGGGTGCATCTCCTAGGCTTTAGGTCCTATGGTTTAGAGTTTCTAGGGTTCATGAGATGTTAAGAATAAAAAATGTATATGGGTTAAGGGTTTAGGGTTCATCTCCTAGGCCTTAGGTCCTATGGTTTAGGGTCGAGGGTTTCTAGGGTTCACGAGATGCTTACAATAACAAATCTATATGGGTTAAGGGTTTAGGGCTCATCTCCTAGGCCTTAGATCCTAGGGTTAAGGGTTTAGGATCTTCATATCATAGGGTTCATGAGATACTTATAATAACAAATCTATATGGGTTAAGGGTTTAGGGTTCATCTCCTAGGATTTGGGTCTTAGGGTTAAGGGTTTAGGATCTTCATATCCTAGGGTTCATGGGATGCTTAAAATAATAAATCTATATGGGTTAATGGTTTAGGGTTCATCTCCTAGGATTTAGGTCCTATGGTTTAGGGTTTAGGGTTTCTAGGGTTCACGAGATGCTAAGAACAACAAATCTATATGGGTTAATGGTTTAAGGCTCATCTCCTAGAAATTTATATGGGTTAAGGGTTTAGGTCTCATCTTCTAGGCCTTATATCCTAGGGTTAAGGGTTTAGGATCTTCATATCCCAGGGTTCATGAGATGCTTAGAATAACAAATCTATATGGGTTAAGAGTTTAGGGTTCATCTCCTAGGTTTTAGGTCCTATGGCTTAGGGTTTAGGGTTTCTAGGGTTCACGAGATGCTTAGAATAAAAAATCTATATGGGTTAAGGGTTTAGGGTTCATCTCCTAGGATTTAGGTCTTAGGGTTAAGGGTTTAGGATCTTCATATCCTAGGGTTCATGAGATACTTAGAATAACAAATCTATATGGGTTAAGGGTTTAGGGTTCATCTCCTAGGATTTAGGTCTTAGGGTTAAGGATTTATGATCTTCATATCCTAGGGTTCATGAGATGCTTATAATAACAAATCTATATGGGTTAATGGTTTAGGGTTCATCTCCTAGGTTTTAGGTCATATGGTTTAGGGTTTATAGGGTTCATGAGATGATTAGAATAATAAATATGAAGGTTCATGAGATGCATCCCCTTAATCCACTTTCTTGCATCCCCTTAAGTCATATCCTCTTACATCCCCTTAATCCACCCTCTTGCATCCCTTAAGTCACTCTATATGGGTCAAGGGTTTAGGGTTCATCTGGTAGGCTTTAGGTTCTATGGTTTAGGGTTTCTAAGTTTTATGAGATGCTTAGAATAAAAAAATCTATATGGGTTAATGGTTTAGGGTTCATCTCTTAGGATTTAGGTCCTATGGTTTAGGGTTTCTAGGGTTCATGAGATGCTTAATCCCTTTAATTCATTCCTCTAGGTCATTCTCTCGACTCCCCTTAATCCACCCTCTTGCATCCCTTAAGTCACTCTATATGGGTTAAGGGTCTAGGGTTCATCTGCCAGGCTTTAGGTCCTATGGTTTAGGGTTTAGGGTTTCTAGGGTTCATGAGATGCTCAGAATAACAAATCTATATGGGTTGATGGTTTAGGGTTCATCTACCAGGCTTTAGGTCCTATGGTTTAAGGTTTCTAGGTTTCATGAGATGTTTAGAATAATAAATCTATATGGGTTAATTGTCTAGGGTTCATCTCCTAGGGTTTTTAGGGTTCATGAGATGCTTAACCCCTTTAATTCATTCTCTCAACTCCCCTTAATCCACCCTCTTACATCCCTTTAAGTCATTATATCAACTCCCCTTACCCCACCCTATTGCATCCCCTTAATCCATCCTCTTAAAGGACCCTTAAGTCATATACTCTTACATCCCCTTAATCCACCCTCTTGCATCCCTTATCTCACTCTCATAATTCCCCTTAAGCCATCCTCTTAGGACCCGTTAAGCCATATCCTAGGGTTCATGACATGCATCCCTTAATCTACCCTCTTGCATCCCTTTAAGTCATTCTCTTAATTCCCCTTAATCCACCCTATTGAATCCCTTTAAGTCATTCTATTAACTTCCCTTAATCCACCCTCTTGCATCCCCTTAAATCATTCTCTTAACTCCCCTCAAGGCATTCTCTTAGGACCCCTTAAGCTATATCCTCTTAGGTCCCCTTAATCCATCCTAAAGAAAACATCACTTGAATTTGTAAGGAATTTATAAGATCCAATTTTCTAACTTTTACTATATATTGTTCTTTTCTCGCATTAATTATTTAGTTAATGACTCATAAAAATTATAGTTACTTTGCTTACATTAATTATTTTTACAGGTTCTCATGAAGTCGGTCTACCATGTGATTGTCACTATAAATTTTTTTTATCAAGAGACTATGTAAATGTCAATTTGTGGTCTTGACCTAAAATTTAATAAGCTTTAATTGCATCTACATGCACATATGTTTCATCATGTTATATAGTTGTATTAAACATCAATATACATTATATATGTTTGTTCGATGTATGAACTTCAATGAACTTATTAGTCACTTTTTAAATATCTTGTTCCAATTTTATCTTATACAAATCATGCCTTATATTTACCATATTTTATATAATTGTTCAATTGTATAGATTATACATTTTATACATACAAGAAGATAGATTTTTGTTCAATGATTCAAATATGTGCTAGAATTGGAAACTAGTTAAAATTACCTGCCCTTAATTTATTATGAATATGATCTAAACTATTTAGGGAATGTTTTAATTTGTCACCTAACCATGTGATAAATTATTAAAATTTAAGAGTTAATCATTTTAAGACATGTCTAAACTTAATTCAACAATGGCATGCATATATATATGAAATTTGATTCTAGATAAGAATTTGTATAGTGCATATTACTTGAAAATTAGATAAAATATATATACATACATGAGTGCATATAATCATCAAAATGAACATAACACGATCATAATTGAGTGTATATATAATCATCATATTAAAGTCAATTGATATAAATAAACACAAACATGATCATATTAATTGATATAATTAGCTGATAGGCTATTATAGGTGGGAAATCCCACCGAAATCATCTGATTGTCTAATGTCGGTGGACTATTCTGATGGGAAATTCCCCCAGAAAATATCGGCTAATAAGAGTTGTTGGAACTGAATTAAGGAGGCATGGGCTACGTAGACCAAGGACAAATTGGCAGCTCCATTTGCTATGCTATGGGCCTACTGTCATGGGCATTAATTTGGAGAGGACAAGAGAGTTGGCATAGGAATGGGTTGCACGATGAGTGAAGGAATTTCTTGCAACTCACCTAATGAGGGGAGATAAAGGCATTCCAAGTACATTTAAAAACATCTTTGGGAACAAGAAAATTGACATGAAAGTATGGACATCCATCAATGCTAAGTGATTGATAGAATGGCATCCCTTAACTATTATTCATGTTTGTAGATATTCACAAGTTCTTGGGATGGAGATAAAGATGGGGAGAAGAAAGAAATAGGGGACGGTGGGGGGTGAGAACAAAAAAGGCAGAGAGACCCTGTGAGAAAATAGAAGATGTAGGTGCGTGCATAAGAAGGGCATAGTAGATTTCAAAACCCTCTCCACAGGAAGAAATGAATGAAGAAATGCAGAGAACATAGGAAGGTAAAATGCAGAGGGACGCAGGTTGCAAGGGCATTTGAGAAAGAGGAGAGGCCGATGCTGAAGGTAGGAGAAAAAGAAAGAACATAGGAAATGTGAAGGGAGAAAGTGTGAAGGTTAGATGAAGGGCAGAATACCAGTGGCAAAGGAAGAAGTTGCAAAGGACGTGCATATAGTTGGGTAAAAAAAATGTAGAGGAACTAGGGAAGGTAAAGAGAAAATGTGAGAGGAATACAGAGGATGCATTTGAAAGGGTGACAAAATCTATACAAAAAACATGTTCTCATGGATTGGGAATATTGTAGGATATGCACACAATGGATTTGATAAAAAGGCTTTAAAGTATTTAAAGTAAAAACAATTGGTGGGTATGCTGCCAGATTCTACTACATTTGCGCACCACATCCTCGGCTATGTAATGTGAGAGTTTCTACATGTTACAAAGTACCATCAAAGCATCCAAGATGGACAAATTTCAAAGAGGATAGAGAAGTGATAAGGAGTTACGTATGATGCCATAGTCGCAAATTCCTTCAAGGATGCACATGAGGTGTAGTCCGATATTTTGAGAAGAAATGGGGGAGAAAGGAGCGTAGGAAGGAGTAGGAGTGAAATGAGAGTCCATCACCATGTCATTGTTCTTCCTGTTTGAGCCAAAAAGAGAGCTTTGGAATATAGTTAAGGATGCCCATCAAAGCACAATAGATAGAATATTTACATCTGAGGAGATTCACGTGAAAGAGAAAAGTCTTCAAGATGCGAGCAGTGAAAAGGGAGAAAATAGAGAGAGGTGAAACAAAGATGGGAAAAAAATGTAGTTTTCTCTTTAGAGGGGAGGATTCAAAGACTCCTTGAGAGTTTTTGCGGCATGTATGGGTGCCTAACACTGAGGCAATGGATGTCTCAAAGTCTAAGATCACAAGCCTAAAAGCTAGGGAGAGGGCACAAATTATGGACGAAATGCCTCAAAGAAATGTGGTCTCACGGAATGTGTAGATTGCAAGACATGAATGATATGGCTTTGTTGAAAAGGCTTTAGAAACTTTGGAGAAAATATAGTTGGCATATATGTAAATTGAGAGTCCATAACCTTTGACACCGTTCTCCCCGCCTGTGTAGAAATGAGAATTTTGGAGACAAGATTACCAAAGTCAGTCGAATTACTATTGGCATCTAGCAAACATGTGGCATTCATATCTCCCTAAGTTTTGATGCATAGTTTGAGATAACATGGTTGAGATATACACATCTCTTGCCTCGATCATGGACTAATGGATTAGCTTGATAACTAGATGAAGAACTCAACATCTACCATAGAAATACCTAAAGGTAAGTACACTCCTCCACATTTCCCCTCACTAAATAGTAATTAATTATGTGTTATTCATGTTTACAACTAAAAATGGGTTTGAGAGGGTCATAGTAGGAAGTTCAAATTAATTAATATGACATCAATTGGGAAAATATGTGACAATTCTATTATTGTTACTATTTAACTATACTTTGTAACACCTTATGAGGCATGTGTTTAGGATTTTTAGGATGTTATTTTCTTTCCATTAGAATGTAAGTGAGATTAATCAGGATATCTCCCTAGATTGTGAGATAATATAGAATTTATATGTACTTTATTCATAAAATCATTTTGATATTGTAGTTATTTATGGAAACATGATAAGAGTTATCTTTATTGACATAACTATCAAGAAATTGTACTATTGCACATGTTATAGTAGACACTCATTGTGGCACCATGATTATATTTTTATGTAATATTATTAGCATGATGAATTGGGAGTAGTAATATTAAAATATGGTGGAGTGCAACAACTTATTGGGATATTATAAGAAGGTTTCTAATATCATAGCATATGTGAATGATAAATGCAAATGAATGTATATGACTGGCATGCAATTTATTACATTGAGAAAAATAAGTGCATAAGTCATTGCTCCTTGGAAATGTTGCAAGCATATGTAGCTATAACATTGATATTATAGATTATGCAATTAAATGTACTTGTGGCCCCATATTGAATTCCCATGGTGGTTCGAGATCCATTCTGACCTGAGAATAACATGGACAAACAGCTAAGCCTCCATTGCAACATCAATGGGAAACAAACACATAAAGAAAAATATTGAGATGCTTACTTTTGATGCTTGGTTGAAACATATTTTCCAAATCTTGAACATTAAGAAAATCAATTTACATTTTCTTGCGATTTTTTCCCCTGCCCTTCAATATATTACCAAAGTATATCCTGCTATTGGCGTAACCATTGCAGCTCATTGAGGTGCAAGTGCTAGTGTATGTGAAATGGTCCATGGAATAACATGTTTAAAATGTATATGTCAAGTCCAACACATATATTTAAATAAAACTAGAGATCTATAGTCCATAAAATTTAAAACCATCTAACTATCAATGCGATTAGTCAAATCAAGTCTCCTCTTTGCTCCATGTGGACTAGATGTACCTGTATCATGTTGTAGAAGAGTACAAGAAACTTGAAATTAGATTTAAAGTTATTTAGAAATTTTGATTTAATTTAACATATAAACTTGATAAAAATAAATTTAATTAAATATCTAGTAAATACAGTAAAAATAATTTTTAGTATGCATAAATTGCCATATGATCATGTGAATCTTCTGGCACATTTTGTTCAACGGGTAGCATACCTGTCAATTGAGAAGGTCCAAATGCTTGATCTACTATTTCCTGTATATTCAAATAAAGCAAACAATATGTTAGAACCTCAAATATATATATTTAAAAGGTCCCTAAAAGTTGTATAGGAGATTTATTAAATTTTATAACCTCGAATGATATGACCTCATGATCACACACCTAAGATTTCCCATGTATAAAAGCTGGAAATTTCTCAGGTGTGCTCGCCATGGGTGTCGCATGAATCCCTGCATATAGATACAACAATGTATAGATCATTCACACATGTGTACAAATTGAAAAAAAAAAAGATCTATGATGTGTACTTAAATTAAACTTAAAAAACTTTTGAAAGCATGCAACTGAGCTGATGATGACTTAGGAGCACTCACCACAACTTATGGTTGGTTGGTACTTGATATTGCATGACCTCCCTGCATCTAGATACAATATATCATTTTACACATGTGTACAAATTCAAATTAAATTAGATATGTCCACATAAATTAAAATATATATTGGTTTGTACCTGACCAAAAGGTGATCCCAATTCTACAACACTCGAAATACAGACATAATCATATTGAGATTTAGGCATCGTGTGATCATGCATCTACACCAAACACTTCTTGAATTAATATTATATTATATATATAATTTAATGTTATTATTTACATGAATTTTGTACATTTCAAATAAATTATTTAAATGTGCCTAAGTTCAAAAGATGTACATACTTGTGTAGGATGATTCTCAAAATATAGTAAATCCATATATGACTCCATCCTAGTTGCATGTGGATCACTTGAAGCGGATGCACGAGTATTCCCATAGCCTAAGCCTTCATGCTCTCTATTTCCCACTTCAATCGCCGCGTGTGTAGTCTAATGAGTGAGATGTCCTAAAAGAGAACTCAATGCTCCTAATGTCGACAACATCATCTGCTGCTAAAATGTAGCAGGAACACCAAGAGGAGGAGCAACAATAGGAGCAATCAAAGCACTTCATTGAGGATCGACACATGCTCCTAATCTATGTTGGGGCATACCACACCCAACTCCCTAAAATGAACTCATATCAAAATAGTTGGGTTTTAAACCCAACTCAATCTCATCCCATAACTTTCTCAAAAAGTAAAAGGGCACCTCACAATTGCCATGTGATGGAGTATCAAACACTATCCACCATTTGTCCCAAAATTTTGCAATTATCTGCAGGCGCCTACACCATTTAATTGAAATTTGTTTTTTGGTGGGTGGAATTGGTTCATTTGTTTGGGGCTTAAAAAAATGTTGGCAAATCACTTGTTTGGTAATTTTAAGGTCATGGATTTCTTTATAAGACAATCCATCTACATAGAATTGTCTCCCCTTTTCTCTCCATTGATGGAACTTATCTAGGTTCGCATCAATAGATCGAACAAAATCGACAACAGTTTGCATTGAAGATGTGAATCGTGTGAGATGGGGGGGATATTAGGCTCATTTTTTATCAAATTTATATTTTCTTGAATCACATTAAGGTTTTCTCTAATGTTTTCTGCTAATTGAGCCCAATCTCCTATAGTGTGTGGGGGGTTAGGAGGTGGAGAGGGTGGAGATGTGGGGTTTTATCATGGTGGCGGATGTGGATGTAGGGGATCTTAAGGTTGTTCATTAGGTATAAAATCCTCTATGTTAAATTCAGGCTCCATGTTCAATGAAATGACAACTGCATGTTAAATAATTAAAAAATATATATCAACAAACTAATTAAATAATGTACACAATTTGAAAGTTATAAATCACATTGAACGTGCACAAATTCAAAATACATTTTATTTGAGGACACATTCAATTTAAAACATTAAAAAATCCATAGCATGAAAATTTAGACTAATTTATGTTATAGAATTTATACAAACAATTACAACCTCTCCTACAACATGTACATTAAATTATACAAACAAAGTCATGTACATGTACCCTTGATTAAATTCTCGCTTTATCTTAAATTTTGAATTCAACACAATGGCATAATTTAAAATATTTAAATAATAATATCAAGGTCCTACTTCATTGTTTCGACAAGTGGAAAAATTATAAATGTATTAAGTATAATTTAATGAGCTACTTGATCATAATTTATTGTTAGCATTTCATGATTGTGTGATTTTGGGAAGGTGATATTTTGGTTTAATTTCTAACTAAATTTCTAGAGTTGTTTTTCTTAACTAGCTTATATTTGCTTACTAGTTTGAGAAGATAATCATGGCTATTTCGAAAGTTTCTCAGGTTTTGTTATTATATATTTGTTAGACATATTTATAAGTCTCAAATGTTGCCACTTTTGAAAGTTTGAAGTATTAGGTCCATGAAGAGGAATATATAAAATTATAAATTGTCCATTCATTTTCATTGTCTATGATAAACCGTGAACCTTGAAATTTTATTGCAATAAAATTGATTTTGAGAATTAGATCCAACAAGCATATTCATATAAAATTTATTTTATGATAGAGAGTTTAATTTTATTAAATCATGTATATTCAATTGGTTTTGTGTTGACTTCTAGTAACCATATGGTTTCATTTTCCTTGCAAGGTTAAAATTGAGTGGTAAATTGTACTTGCCAAGCCTATTTTGATGAAATTTGATACTTGGTTTTGAGTTCCTTAGAGGTATGTATAGGGACATAGATACAAATTTTAGGGACTTGTGCACCTAAGCATGAAGATTATGAACATAGGTGAATATTGCTAAAGAAATTGAATAAGGACTTGGAAAAGTGAGCACACCAAGTATTTAAAGATTTGTTAGAGGTGGAGAATGAGGATTATGAGTGATAAAAGGTATTACTAATGCAATCTTGGGCTCACTAATAAATATTATGAAGACCATATTTGAAACAAGTTATTATTCCCTTGATATTATAAATAGACTTATCTAGGGATTATATGTGATTTCAGGGCTAGTAAAAAGGCAACAAATCTAGACATTATAAATCTAATTTAGGTTTAGGTTTTAGGGTTTAGGGTTTTAGGTTTAGATTTTAAGGTTTAGGTCCTAGGATTAAGGATTAAGGGTTTTAGTTTTTAGGTCTATGTTTTTTGGAACCTATGGTTTAGCGTTTTGATTTCTAAGTTTCGTGTCCAATTTAGGTTAAATTCTAGTTTAAAATTTAGGTATAGATTTTATGGATTTCAATTTACAATTTAACGTTTTTGGTTTGGTTGATGTTTTTGGTTTTAAATACAATTTAAAAAGTATAAAATATTCAACGTAAAAATTAAAAAAAAAAGAATTACAAAACAAAAATGTAAGATATAAAGCAAAAAAAGAGCAAAATTCAACCAACCTGGAGGTTGCTGACATCAGTTGTGTCGACAGGAGGAGGTGGCAGTGAAAATTAGGTTGAAATCGGCCCTCAAGAACGCATACATGAAATTAGCTTTCCCTCAAGATTGTCAGTGATCCGGGGGACAATTTTTTAGTGAAAATTGAAGTGTTCCCAATACTCCAAATTTCAGCTTCATCAAAAAGAGAATGACGCCTTGATTCCAACGCAACTTGAACGGGGTGAAAAGGACTCCGTTTGTGCAAGTCAAACTTCCAGTCAAACTGGTTTTAGGGGCGTCCAGAAGGTGAAAAAAATAATCATCTCAAAAATTGACGGAAATGGCGTCATCGCGAAGAGCTCGTCGAGACGATTCTGACGACATTCATTTCATCGAAATCCGATGTCGTATGCTCGAGTTAGAAGCAGTCAAACTTCAGTCAACTTAGAGGGTACTGATGATGACATCATCATGTTGACGTGGCAGTCCGTACTGTACGGACACATATAGGGGAATTCTGACTCAACACGTGGCAGGTGACTCAGATCGTACGGTCCAATCAGCAGGCGACATGTGTCATTCCATACAATACGGCATAACAGTCAGCATCCCACGTGGCAGTCCAGTCGGCGACACAGTCAGCGTACGGTTGAGCTATGTCAGCAGGTTTTGGCCAATGCGGGTTTGACACGTGGCACTATGTTTGTGCGCTCCTCTGGCCGGTGATTAGTTTGTTTTAACCAAAAAATTTGGATGGGGTTCGACCCCGTGATTTCTGCCGGACTAACTAACCTCCTCACCGTTGCACCAGCCGCGCGCTCATAATATTGTGTGGTAGCGGTTTCTTTTGTGATAATTTTTGAAGATTTGTTTGTTAAAACAAACCACCCGGCGGTTTGAACCCGCGCCGGCCGGGGTAACAAATTTTTTAATAACCACTACGCCGCGGACTCACTCTAAATATATGATGGCATCGCTTTGTTTTGTCATGGGGCTGTTAGCCGAATGCCTAATAAAAGGCATATTTAGCCAAAACTAACAAGATTTGCACTAACCATCTAAAACAAGAAGATGTCAAAGGATAAATTAGTCCTGATACGACATGATAGAGGAAGATATGCATTTATTTTGGTGGTTAGGCCTAATTAGGCAAACTTTTTGTATAAAAGGAGGGGTATAGGCCTTTGTTTTCCAAGTCCAAGGGGAGATAGCGAGAGAATGCTCGAGAGATTTGAAGACATTTCTGCACATCAGAGTAATGTCATGCTGCTGTGCTTGAAGGAGATGGTCTTGAAGCAATTGTAACTATTTTTGGAGCTAATCGGATCGGTCCTCCATTGGAGAGGGACCCGGAGACGTAGTCCTTAGGGACGAACTCCGTTATCAATTGTGGTTTCGTCTCTCTATTTCTTCTCTCTTTCTTTCTCAGTTCATTATCTTGGCATTTATTTTATGTTATGTTCATTTATTCATTTGAGCATTTAATTATGTAATCATTTATGTTAATCGTTGTAATAATTGATCTTTTACGTTACGCATTCTGTAAGCAATTAGTCCTAGATCCTATATAGATCAAGTTGGTATCAGAGCTTTGTGTGTGGCTTGTATTGCAATTTGAATGCTAACGAGATCCAGGTTGCAACGAGGCGAAGGAGAACTTGAAGAATACAATCCAGAAATCGGAAGACGAAGAGCTAATCAACCGTCACAGATGGAAGCGAAAGAAGGTGGACAAAGTTCAGAGCTCAGTGACAAGGATTTCTAGAAGCTATTCCTTGACATGAAGGCGATGGTGGACGAACTTTATGCAGACAAGAAGAAGCACGAAAAGGGAGGTTCTTCAAAGCACGAGAAGCAGGAAGATCAGAAAGACACAGAGGAGAAAGCTCCAAAAACTCCTTCTCCTCCATCTTCTCCCTCTTCTTCTTCTCCCCTTCTTCTCCTCCTTCTCCTTCTCCTTCTTCTAATGTAAATCCATTTAAGAGCAAGTCTAAGCCTGTAATTAAGCTTGATGTAAAATTTGAGTTACCTAAATACTGTGGGGAGTTAAATGCTGAGAAGTTAGACGATTGGGTCCAACAAGTAGAAGTATACTGTAGGATTCAAGGCCTAGTAGAAGATGCTTCTAGGATTCAATTAGCAACTCTCCGGTTGGGAGGTACAGCTCTCACCTGGTGGGAGAGTAAAACTCGTGAAGAAATTGCTCGCCATGGTCAAGTTAATATGTCTTGGATGGAGTTTGTTGCTGCCCTTAGGAAACAATTCTATCCTTTAGGTTACATGCAACAGTTAACCATGAATTGGAAAACCTTTAAGCAAGGTAAGGGGCAGTCTGTCCAGGATTATACTCATGAGTTTAGAAAATGGGCCATTGCTCTAAATGTTCCCTTGTATACCCAAGACACATTACTTAAGTATATTGGTGGTTTACATTCTTACCTTAGGCACACTATTTTGATGTTGAGTCCCAACAATCTAGATGAGGTGTCTGTTCAAGCTACTCATATAGAGTCAAGGGGTAAGAACACTTTTAGTGATAACTTTTCCAAGAAGCCATCTAAGTTCGAGGGTAAGTCTAAAGGGAAAGAAAAAGACAAAGATAAAGGCAAAGGGAAGAAGACAGCTACAGCTAAGAAAGAGGGTGAGAAACCCACATGCTCCCATTGCAAGAAAGAGGGGCATGATGATTCAAGATGTTGGAAGCTTCATCCTGAGTTGAGGCCAAAAAGATATGGAGGTAATAAAGACAAGCAGAAGACTACTGCAGTGATTCAACAGGATCTTGGTTCTGACTCCGGAGATGAGACAAAGATTGTTGCTACCGGAATCCAAGGTAAAGGGAAAGGTATATCTCTCTCTTCTGATGCAAGTTTTTCTAATGCCAGTGCAAGTACAAGTAAAGAATCTTCTCCTAAGGTTGATAAGCAAAGAAATGAATTGTTTCACATTCGTGTTGTAACAAAACACACTAAGGTTGATACTCTGTTTGATACGGGTTCACAAGTCAACTTAATATCTGAAGAAGTTGTAAAGAAACTTAATTTGGCTACAACACCTCATCCGAAACCATATCCACTTGGATGGGTTTGCGATGATGCTCAACTACAAGTAACTAAACAATGTAAATTGAGATTTGCTATCACTGCAAACTTTGTAGATGAGGTAGAAGTCGATGTGGTCCCTTTGGATATTTGTGGGCTTGTGTTAGGGAGTCCTTATCTTTATGACAGAAAAGCAATCTTTTATAGGGGGGAGAATAAGTATCATCTTTTTAAAGATGGGGTAGAATACATTGTACGGGCACATAAGGTGAAGACTAATCTTACACTAGTTAATGCTGGTCAAATGAAGAGGTTGGTCAACTCAAGTAAAAACTTTGTATTGATGCTTGTAAAAGCCAAAGAAGATGATAAATCGAGGTATTGGATCAAACTTAAGATCATGTAAGTCATGTAAAGAAAGTCTTTGATGTATGGAGAAAAGAAAATTGTATGTAAAGATGTCTAAATGTGAATTTGCTAAGACATCCTTAGTGTACTTAGGCTATGTCATAGGAATGGTTAATTGAAAGTAGACCGTGAAGGTGAAGCTATTGTAAAATGGCCTAAGCCAAGTACAGTCCAGAGGTCGAAGTTTCCTAGGTGCGTTCAGTCTGGAGAAAGTTTATTGCAAATTTCTCTTATATAGCATCACCATTGCATGCATTAACCAGTACAAGAGCAACTTTTCAGTGGGGAGGTCCACAACAGAAGGCTTTCGACACTTTGAAGGGAAAGTTGAGCACCGCACCAGTTTTGGCCTTACCAGATCTACATCAACCATTTGAGATCGAGACAGATGCGAGTGGATTTGCCATGGGAGCAGTACTCATGCAAGGAGGTAAACCAGTTTGCTACCACTCTGAAACTTTTTCAAGAGCAGTAAGTAACTATCCCACTTATGATAAAGAACTTTATGCTTTAGTTCAGAGTGTTAAGAAATGGAAACATTACATAATGGGGAAAGAAACTGTAATCCACACTGATCACCAGCCACTTCAATACTTACACTCACAAACTAAACTGCAACAAAGTAGGCACTTTCAGTGGATGGGTTTTCTACAACAGTTTCATTTGGTTATTAAGTATAAGAAAGGTACCCATAACAAAGTAGCAGACATGCTCTCTAGACCTCCTATGATGAATGCTTTGATAATCCTTCAAAATAGTTCTATGGTTCATGAAAGTTTTCAGGAACAATATGCTAATGATGAGAACTTTAAGGATATCTATGCTGCTTTAATGAATGGTAAACATGTAGAAGAGAAGATTATTATGTGCAAGATAAACTGTTATATCACTTGGGAAAATTATGTGTTCCAAAGGCTGAACAAGCACAGGTTATTAGAGAAGCACATACATCATTGATTGCAGGACACTTTGGGGTAAACAAAACATTGACTCAGCTGCAGAAGTATTGCTATTGGCCTCGTATGCAAGAAATTGTAACTAAGTATATTAGAGGTTGTGTTATGTGTGCAACTAGTAAGCCTAGTAACAGGAAATTGGGTTTGTACACACCTCTACCTGTACCTTCTCGTCCATGGGAAAGTGTGTCAATGGACTTTGTTGGGGGGTTACCTATGTCTAGGAAGGGACATGATTATTTGTATGTAGTAGTTGATCGGTTCAGCAAAATGTGTATTTTAATGCCATGTAAAAAGCAAGTCACTGCTGAACTGACAACTCATTTGTACTTTCAATTTGTATGGGTTCATTTTGGGTTACCTACTTCTATTGTATCGGATCGAGATTCTCGATTCTTGGGGAATTTTAGTCAACTTTGTGGGGAATCATGGACACCAAACTAAAGAAGAGTACACCTTCCATCCATGAGGCCCAGTGGGAGGTTGTAAAAGCTGTGGGTTGTGCATCTACTCGGAGGTTATTGCGACAAAGCATCCTAAGTTGTGGGATGAGAGTCTTCATTATGTGCAACATGCCTACAACCATGCAGCACACTCTTCTACTAAGAGGTCTCCTTTTGAGACATGCTTTGGTTATGTGCCCAAGACACCGATGGATTTTTCTTTTGGGAAAGATGATGTTGAAGATGGACGCCATGATGCAGAGAAGGCTTTGAAGTTCATCCAGAAAGTCCAAGCAATTCATCAGGCAGTGGAAGCTCGGTTGAAACAAAGCCAAGCAAAATACAAGGTTCGCCATGACAAGCATCGCATTGATCATCATTTTCAGGTTGGAGATAGAGTTTGGTTATATATCAGCAAGGAAGGGATGCAAGGTGAAGGTAAAAAGCTTAAGCCAATTAGGTATGGTCCTTTTGAGATCCTTGAGAAGATTGGTATCAATGCCTTCCACCTCAATCTTCCTCCATACATGCATATTTACTCGGTTGTCAATGTTGAGAATTTGAAACTGTATGAGCCTCCAATGATCCTAGATGAAGTCTCAGACATTCAAGTTCCATCAGTTGATGACCTTTCACCAGAGTACATGTCAGAGTTGCCAGAAGATGTTATTCTCGACAGGAATGTCAGAACTTCACGAAGAGGAGATGTTGAGTACCTTAGAGTGGGCCTGAAGGGGATGCATCCAAGCAAAGCAAGATGGATGGAGATTGGTAAAGTGAGGGAACTTTACCCTCACTTACTTTCCAAGTAATCAAGCTTTCAGAGGTCCTAAAGCTCTCCAGTGGGGAGGCCTGATCCGGGGGACAATTTTTTAGTGAAAATTGAAGTGTTCCCAATACTCCAGATTTTAGCTTCATCAGAAAGAGAACAACGCCCTGATTCCAACGCAACTTGAACGGGGTGAAAAGGACTCTGTTTGTGCAAGTTACGGTCAAACTTCCAGTCAAACCAGTTTCAGGGGCGTCCAGAAGGCAAAAAAATAATCATCTCAAAAATTGACAAACGATGTCATCGCGAAGAGCTTGTCAAGATGATTTGACGACATTCGTTTCGTCGAAATCCGATGTCGTATGCTCGAGTTAGAAGCAGTCAAACTTCAGTCAACTTAGAGGGTACTGATGATGACATCATCATGTTGACGTGGCAGTCCGTACTGTATGGACACATATAGGGGAATTCTGACTCGAACCGTGGCGGTGAATCGTCGGACGACCAATGCAGGCACCGTGTCATTCCGAGTACGGCATAACATCAGCATCCGTGGCAGTAGTCAGCGACCACGGCGCGTACGTTGAGCTACGTCAACAGGTTTTGGCCAATGCGGGTTTGACAGGTGGCACTGTGTTTGTGCGCTCCTCTGGCCGGTGATCAGTTTGTTTTAACCAAAAAATTTGGATGGGGTTTGACCCCGTGATTTCTGCCGGACTAACTAACCTCCTCACCGTTGCACCAGCCGCGCGCTCATAATATTGTGTGGTAGCGGTTTCTTTTGTGATAATTTTTGAAGATTTGTTTGTTAAAACAAACCACCCGGCGGTTTGAACCCGCGCCGGCCGGGGTAACAAATTTTTTAATAACCACTACGCCGCGGACTCACTCTAAATATATGATGGCATTGCTTTGTTTTGTCATGGGGCTGTTAGCCGAATGCCTAATAAAAGGCATATTTAGCCAAAACTAACAAGATTTGCACTAACCATCTGAAACAAGAAGATGTCAAAGGATAAATTAGTCCTGATACGACATGATAGAGGAAGATATGCATTTATTTTGGTGGTTAGGCCTAATTAGGCAAACTTTTTGTATAAAAGGAGGGGTATAGGCCTTTGTTTTCCAAGTCCAAGGGGAGATAGCGAGAGAATGCTCGAGAGATTTGAAGACATTTCTGCACATCAGAGTAATGTCATGCTGCTGTGCTTGAAGGAGATGGTCTTGAAGCAATTGTAACTATTTTTGGAGCTAATCGGATCGGTCCTCCATTGGAGAGGGACCCGGAGACATAGTCCTTAGGGACGAACTCCATTATCAATTGTGGTTTCGTCTCTCTATTTCTTCTCTCTTTCTTTCTCAGTTCATTATCTTGGCATTTATTTTATGTTATGTTCATTTATTCATTTGAGCATTTAATTATGTAATCATTTATGTTAATCATTGTAATAATTGATCTTTTACGTTACGCATTCTGTAAGCAATTAGTCCTAGATCCTATATAGATCAGTCAGCCAAATTGAAGTGAGAAAATGAATAAAACAGTCATTTATTTAAAAAATTAAATAGTTTTAAGAAACGTGTACGCATTTTGTAACGCGTATGTGTTTTTGGGTGCATACCCGAATCTAAACACATACACATTTGGATTTAGGCTCGAGTACTCGATCCAAAGTGCATACGCATTTCTTGTGATTTTTTTTTGTTTTGGTTGAAACTTCCCCTCTTCGTGGACCCAACTTCCAAATTTTACCCTAGAAATTACATAGGACTCCAAAAGTGATCGTGATTGTTCATGATCCTATATTGACAAGTAATTTTGTATTGAATTATTTTTTTGTTTGGGCACTCATCTGGCTTGTAGTTCATCATAACATCCTCACTCTAATGGATAAATAAAGGTGGTAAGAAAATGCTTGGAAGGATATCTCCAATGTTTTGCTTTAGACAAACAAGGGAGATGGGTGCAATGGCTACCACTAGTAGAATTGTGGTGTAGCAATTCCTTCCATAATTCCTCCAATATGTCTCCATTTTTAGCACTATATGGATCCCAACCACCATTAATCACCTCTTCATTGAGGGCACAACCAAACATTTAAACTATTGAAGAACACATTGAACATTAATGGGAGGTACTTGGTAGCCTCTAAGAGAACCTAGCAATGGCGTAAAATAGAATTATGCAACATGTTGATCAACACCATAGTGAAAGGACTTTTGAAGTGGGATATTGGGTATTTATGTGATTACAACCATACAATCAAATGCCTCTAAAATAAAAATAGAAAGATGACAATCTTGCACCTAAGTGTTATGGTCCTTATAATGTGTTTCAAAAGATTGACAGTGTGGAATGCAAATTGGAGTTACCTATATCAACAAAAATTCATCCGGTTTTGCATGTTTCATGTTTTAAGAAGGTAATTGGGAAGAAATTTGTAGCCTAAATTGAGTTACCAAATCTTGATGAGGAGGGAATAATTATTTTGGATCTTGAGGGAATTCTTAAAACACACATGCCAAGAGGTTGCAAACAAGGGAAATCATTGATTATTTGATAAAATGGAAGAGACACTTGGTCAAAGAAGCTACCTAGGAAGATGAATATTTTGTGCAAAAGGTTCCAATTTGGTGGCTCTCTATCAGGAAATCCATTTATTTGGTTGCTTCTTTCTTGGAGTTTGGTGAGGTTATTCTTCTTTCTAACATCTATGCTCTGACTGATCATCTTAGTAAGTCTCTTCTATGGTCTCATGTTATATTTGTGTGCTCCCCTTTTGCTTATCTTCCCTGGATTTTGGCAGGTGATTTCAATGCTATTTACTCACTGAAGGAGAAGAGAGGTGGCATAGCCCACTTGGAACCCTATTCGGATCTTCTGAGGGAAAATGTTGCTTTCTTGAACTTGGTTGATATCAAACCTTACAATGGTATGTTTACATGGAATAATAGGAGAAATGAGGAAGATACTATTTCAAAAAGGTTGGACAAGTTTTTGGTTTCTAGCTTTTGGGTTGGTGATAGTTGGATGACTAGCTCTGAGATTTTAGATTTGCGAGGATTTGATCATTGGCCAATCAAATTCTTGGCTTGCTTTTCTAGATACTCTAAAGACAATCTTTCATATTTCAACTAATGTGGCTTCGAGATTCATCACTTTGTGATCTTGTTCCTATTTGGTGGTGAAATGGGAAGTTGTCTCATGGCACTGTAATGTATTCCTTCACCAAGAGGCTTCAATATGTCAAATATATGTTGAAACAATGGAATAGGCATCACTTTGGTAATGTCTTTCAGGCTAAAAAGTTAGCTCAAGCTCACTTGGATTCCATTACTCAACATATTCTGGACCATAGTCTTACTGAGGAAAATTGTAAGCTAGAAGCGATGACAATGAAGGAGGTGGAGGAATGGGAGCTACGGGAGGAAATTTTCTAGAAGCAGAAGTCCCATATTGATTAGCTTCAGGAAGGTGATAGAAACACTTCCTTTTTCACAATTCTATTAAGGATAGAAGGCATGGTAATCTCATTTCCTCTCATAGGTCCTCTAAGGGGAATCAACTTTCTTCCTTTGGTGAGATTTCTAAAGAGATTGATTTATTATTTTGCTCTGTTCACAAAGGACTCCCCTCTTGCCTATGAGGAAGAAGCTTTAATTTTGGACTGTATACCTCCTTTGGTTTCTAGCAAAATGAATGTTTCTTTGATCAATCCTATCTACATGAATGAGCTAGAGGATATAGTGTTTTTAATGAAGAAGGGGAAGACCTCGAGGCCTGATGGGTTTCTTGTTGAGTTCTTTCAAGAGTTCTAAGATGTAATCGAGCTAGATCTTCTTGAGGTTGTTCAGGAATCTCAAAGGAACAAGCAAATGCTAAGAGCCACATAAATTTCCCTTTTTATTTATTTTATTCCTAAAAGAGAAAAAGCCAATTCTTTGTATCTCTTTAAACCAATAGCCTTATGTAATGTTGTGTACAAAATTATTACTAAGTTGATTGCAGAGCATCTCATGCCATGGTTGAGAATGTTAATATATGAGGAGCAAGATGGGTTTGTTTATGGTAGAAAAATTATCGATGGGATTGTTATTTCGACGAAAGTTGTCCATTCTATGGCCTCCTCCAAAGAAAAGGCAATGTTTATCAAGTTTGATATGGCCAAAGTTTATGACCATATTAAATGGGTGTTCCTTTCCAAGATCCCATGGGATTTTGGGTTTTGTGGTGCTTGGATTGAGTGGGTTATGATTGTGTCACCTCTTCTTCCTTCTCTATGCTAATCAATTATGAGCCTTTCGAGCTTTTTGGAGTGTTTAGGGGTCTTTAGCAAGGTTACCCCTTGTCCCCCTACTTATTTATCTTAATGGTTGAAGGATTAGGGAGGTTTATTAAATCTTGTGTGGAGCTTGGTCTAATTCGAGGTTGGAGTTGGGGTAATAATTTACCCCCGATCCCATCTTCAATTTATGGATGATACTAATTTGATGGGTATGGCCAGAGTTGAAGAGGTTGTTAACTTGAGAAAGGTCCTGGATATTTATTTGGTAGCTTTAGGAAAAAGTATCAATGAGGGTAAGTCCTTCATCTATTTTGTTAGTACTCTAAAGCTTATTCAGAGGAGAATTGCTAAAATTCTCAGATTCCAGACTGGTTTTCTTCTCTTTGTATATCTTGGTATTCCTCTTGCTATCTGTTCACTCCCCAAGAATTTCTGGCAGGATGTTATTGATATGTTTCACAAAAAGGTTAGCTATTGGACTTGCAGGTGGCTCTATATTGTTGGTAGAGTAACTCTTCTAAAGTCAAGGTTCAGGCTCTTCCTTTGTACAGGTGCTTTGTGCTTTCCGCCCCTTGTAGTTTTATCAAAGAATTGTAGAGTATTTCTTGACAATTTCTATGGTTTGGTAATCTCCCCTCAAGGAAGTGGAGCTTGGTTAAGTTGGATACTATTTGTAGGTTGAAGTAAGAAGGTGGGCTTGGGCTGTGACGGGCTGATCTAAATGGGAAAGATTTGGTGGCTAAGCTATATTAGTGGTGGTGTTCTCAATAAAATCAAAATTGCACCAATATCCTCACTTCAAAATATATGAGGGGGGTGGAGAGTGTTGATGTGCCTAGATTCAACCTTATGGGAAGGGTTCTATGATTTGGGGTACCCTTAAAAGGGGAGCCAAGCTTGTTAAGCAAGGGTTATTTTAGATCTATAATAGAGGCTCAAAAGATCTTTGTTGGTTTGACTCTTGCGATGGGAATCCTCCTATCATGTCAACACGACCTCATTTGCAGGCTTTATGCAGGATTTTCCTTGATGTTGGTTGGTGTAAAGTGGCTGATTTCAAGTCCCCTCAAGTTCTTAATCAAGTAATCATGTAAAAGTGGAAGGACCTACATGAGTGGCCTTCAGGGGGCTTGATGGAGGAGTGTCAGTAGTTGGCTAATATTTTTGTTGGAAGGGTTTGTAATTGTCTTCTAGGGAGGGATGTTCTTTCCTGGGGGCCTAACTTGAAAGGTAAATTCTCAGTTGCCTTTGGCTATTAGGAGCTGGACAAGCAGATTTTCAAGAGGGCTGGGGTCCTGTGGTGGAAAAGAATTTGGAATAAGTTCTCTTGGCCTAAGTGCAATTTATTCTCTTAGCTTGTGGTGAAAAATAAGTGCCTCACTTGGGAAAATCTTTATAAGAGAGGATTTCAGGGTCCTTCTATGTGTGTTATGTACAACTACAATGAAGAGTGTGCTTTACATTTAAATTTTTAGTGTCCCTTTGATAGAATGATTTGGAATTCTTGGTGGGGAGTCTAGAACTAGCCATCTAGACATGCCTCTTCTTTGGTTGGCCTTTGGGTTGGGTTGGGGAACCCTCCAGCTAAGACCTCTTTCCTTCAAACTGCTTGGGAAATTGGTCCTAGTTTGGTTATTTGGAATATCTGGTTGGAACGAAACTACAAGATTTTGCAAGATAAGAAGCTTCAAGTGCGATAGCTATGGATGAGAATCTTGGGGGTTCTTCAAGAGACTCTTGCAGTTAGGTGTCAATTGTATGTCTCTGTGGATCTAAGGGATATGGGTGTGGTCCAGACTATGGGGCTTTTTAATTGTGATAGGAGTGGCCCCCAACCTAGGTCAAGGCGGTCTACTAGAGGGAAGATCCAAATATGTGGTTGTTGGACACCCCCTTCTCATGGGGTGTTTAAAATCAACAATGACAGGTCTTCCAGAGGTAATCTTGGGCATACCAAGGTCGGTGGTATTGGTAGAGATAGTTTAGGGGTGGTTGAGTTCTTCTTTTCGGTCTATAAAGGTTAGTAAACCAACAACTTTATGGAGGATTTGTCTATTCTTTTGTTGTTGAAACATGCTTGTACCCTTGGTTAGAGAAGGATAGTATGTGATTCAGATTCCTAGATTATGATTGATATGTTGAATAAGTGTCAATTAGATGGTGTGAATTGGCAACTGGCCTTGGTGGTCAAACAAATCATTTCTCTAGGTGGGGTTTTGGACTTAGTCACCTTTTGCAATATCCCACGGGAATGGAATAAGGTGGCTGACGTCTTGGCTAAATGGGAGTTTGAGTGGATGGAGACTTGGAATTTGGAAGATTGGGGAAGCCTTCCGGAGGACCTTTCCCAATTGCTAGAGGATCTTGTTATGGAGGATATGAGATGTTTCTTTGGGGTTTGAGATATTGCTGGAGGATCTTGTTATGGAGGATGTGAGATGTTTCTTGGGGGTTTCTTGATGGCTCTACTTTGGGCCTTTGACCCCTAGTGGGTCTGTTGTGCTCTTTTGCTTTGTACTTATTTCCTAGTTCAATAAAAAAGTTACCCCTTTTCTATTAAAAAAAATAAAGCCTTTAAAATTATCAACTTCAATTAGATGGTAGTCTTCTATATGGTTTTGATATTACCCTTTTAGTATTCATATGTAGTAACTTGAATGAGAACCAATCATTTTATTTATTCCTTAGTTAAGGTTCAAATGGATATGGTTTTTTTGAATAAATGGGAATTCCATTTGTAATTGGTTGTGCAAAAAATTCTTAATGAACCAATAATGTTCATGGTTTAAGGTTTGGTTCAAATGAATAGTTTTGATGTTGACATCATCAAAAGAAATAATGATGTTAAAGTGGCATAATCATGTGTTAAGGGCAAAGGTGAAATGTGTGACGTCAACGTAACATGATGTTGATATTCTTAATGTATACATTATATAGAAATATAATTAAATTAGTCATGTTTGATCGCTTCAAAATATCTAGTTCACATGAGAAGGGGATCTTTGCAATTGGATGATGATGTAATGATGATGTCATTGGTGTATAATTTCCAAAAAGTTTTATTAGAACTAGTTTATTTGCAATGATTTGATCTAAATGGAGATAAGATGTCCATAGGAAGAATATGATATCATGATTATGTCATCTATACATAACATGTGAAGTTTTTCAAGTGAATTAGTCAAATGTATGACATTAATTGAATGAGTTCATATAAGATTCAAAATTTTGAAAATAATTAACGTTTCTTTATAAATGATCTATTATAAGAAATCCTAAGTGAATCAAAAGTTTTAATGCTAAGAGTTTGGTTCACTTGTGACCTGAATTTTCACAAGCTATCAAATTCAATTTATAGTTCCTCAAGTGTGAATGATTTTAAGTTAACTGAATCTTTCGTGTTAGGTATGGGTGCAATTCACTTTTGAACCAATTTTCTATAGAAGGAGACCATTTTTGGGGAATTCCAACTGAATCAGTTGTGCGAGAAAATACTAAGGTACAATTTTTGGACTAGTTAGGAAGAGAAAAATCATAAGCGAATATCTTGCTTGTTTCAACAAATTTTGGCAAACTTCCAAAAGAACATGGGGATAATTTTCAAATATATTTCCATCTATGGTGAAGTTTGACCATTGAGATGATTGATTTCAAAACTTGGAGGACTTGGAGAGACTTGCTAACTCTACAAGATAGGATAAAACCTAAGCTAAAAAAAGGGGTCATAATTTTGTTGAAATCCAAATGGGGTGAGTTGTGAAAGGACACAACATGTTTCATGGAGGTTCCTTGTATGCTTGGAGCTTTAGTGTTAGAAAATTGTGTTATATTCAAATTCACACCCTTATAAAATCTATATATTGTTCTAATTTAAGCTTATCAAACCTTATATATTATGTGCTTTATTAAGCATATCTCATTTAAGACAATTATCTATAATTACTATTAGATTATTAATTATTTATAAATGATAGTTTTGAATAGGTGTGACTACCCCTTTAGATATTTGGCCACACTTTATTCTATATTTAATGAGGTTCCATCTCATTAGAGGGTGTGAATTCAAATATATATAGTGAATTTTATCATTGTGTGCATGAGGTATTATTGGTCATGTGGAAATAAGGTGAAATTTTCTGATGGCACGCTTCCTCACCTATCCTACACTCTCACACTATTGATAAACTATTTAATTCCAGAATGAAGGCTCCAACAAATGGGTTGTTCCATAGACCAAGCGATAGGAACAATACAACACCCAACAAATAGATAACTATAGATTGATGTGTCAAGTATTTGATCTACAATATCATGCATGAAAACAATCACAATTACATGCCTTACTTGGTATAACAAAAGTATAAACATCAACCCCCAAAAGAAGCCCAAGTTCAATGAATGGGAAACCAACCAAAGAAGTTTCCTACTGAATAATGGCTCGAACAATTTGACCAATCCATAACAAAGGAGACAACAACATATACAAATTCATTCATTATTCAAGTAACAAGAAACAATTACAAGCAGGAGAGATGATAAACAGAGTTGTAATGCTTTTAATTCTGTGCAAAACCTTTAGCCATTCAACAGATTCAATGACAGCTGATACCAACCAAATAATCCTTCTCCCTATCTCTTTTTCCTTATGCTCTGGCTCGGTTCCCTTCTCCCACAATACGACATTAGGCTTTTTCCTGTCACTCCATCTTCTCCCAGATCGCTCCCTCCTCTCAAACATTTTCCTCTGTTCTCTTGCAAAGAACAATTCGACCTCCAACACAAAATTGGCCCAATCAAAACCTTTGTTGTCTCTTTTTCTAGACAGATCCCTCTCTCTTTGCTAGCAACTGTCGCCTAATAGTTTCCTCCTCCCAAAACAACCGGTCTCCCTTTTTCCACAGCCGAACCGCCTCTTACAAGAATTGTTTTCCCCTCTTTCTCAAATCACTAATGTTTTCAATACTTCACACGTTCGGTGCATACTAGATTCCTCTTGACTCGTCCTCCACTCAAAAATTTTGAATCGGTTTCTTGCTCCTTCCCGTTGGAGTCTCCTCCAAGAATGAATATCGTTTTCTTTTTGCTGCACACCGAACAACCTCTTTCGAGAACCGTTCCTAACTGCCTTTAGCTTCTCTATTTTTCATGAATTAGACTCAATAGAAACAACATTATCAGAACCTTGCTTTCCAACAATAATAGGACACCTGTCTGAAGTTAGCTAAAGGCAAGAATTCGCCCCGAGAGAATAATCCCAACAATGCAAAACAAAATACTAAAATCAAAAATCAAAATTTCAAATAAAACTAAAAATGCCCCTGCATCAGACTCCCCAAGGGAGAAAAAAAAGAAGCATGTGCTCCTGCACATGGGAGTAACCAATCAAAACTATCTGCCATTGTACCTTTATTTCACTTCCACAATCTCTCTGGTATATCTGTCACGTTCTCCCAAAATTATTGTCCATTTCGTTGCTTTGTACTCAAGAAGTTATCTCCATTATCCATCATTCTTCCCCAATCTATCCTCATCTTTTCATCCTCATACAAAACACCATAATTGAATGGATGGAAATTAAAGATTTCCATATCTTCAACATTACTAAACCAATACATTCGCATTACAATATCAGCAATATTTTCTACAATTGTTCTTTCCATTCCACCTTCATATTCAACCTCTTCATCCAACATATTTTCTAGCCACAGTTCCTCCATGGCCAACTGCTACAATAACAAACCATTTTCAGATTCATCTTTTGTCTCATAACTCATAACATTCATATAAAAATCTGCAGATATTACCCCCTCTTCTGCCTTTATCTCTGTAATAACTTCTTGCCTATTGACTATAATCTTTTGCAAGGATTCCTTCGTTGTCCCATATATACCCTCAACCTTTTCATTCCACTCTTGCTCAATGGTTGTAAATTGTCTCCACAAATATTCCTCAGTGTTTTCAATTGTTGCTCCGCCTTCTAATTCCATCTCTGCATCACCTTCAACATTCTTTTGTTTTCCTTCTTCCTCTGGAATCACTACTGCTCCAATGCCATCCTCTTCATTTGCTTATGCTCTCTTATTCCAATTTGCATTCTTGTGCTTTCCAACACAAACTTTTTTTGTCCTCTTTTGCTGACCAGCTCTCTTATTCAATTTCTCCTCATTCCCATCACACTTGTATGTGTTCACCTTGGACTTTCCAATCTGCCTTTTCTCACATTTCTTCTTCTAATATTTATTCCTTCTTATCTCTTTCTCAACTACCATCCTCCACATATCCATTTCATATTCATGAATTTCATTCAAAACCTCAAAAGCATCATCATCAAATTCAGATTGCTTATTTTTCACCTTGCATGGACTATGCTGCTTCTTCTCAAATTTTGCTGCATGCTCTTAGCCTTTATCCCCTTTCTCATTCTCTACCATGTCACCGTGTTCATTGTCTTGGATCTCTTCCTCATGTCTCCAACTCTCGAACATTGTTTCCTTGTCTTTATGCCTCACAACACTACAATCCTCTGCTGCTACACGCTTCATAATCCACATTTTATTTTCCTTATTTGACTATTGTCCCTTCATTGCTGCACTTATGCTTCTTAATCCATGCTTTGTTTTCAGCCTCAAATCATCTTCTCCATGCCTCCTAGCTTTCCAACTTACCGTCAAATATAGGTACATCACTTGTTCCTTTGCATACCTTGCATCCTTTGCACCTATCTATTAACACAAACACTATCAACATCTCCTTCTTTATATTTTATCTACTATCCCTCATCAATATTTTTCCTTTGCTAACATGGAACTATATACCCATGATCTATCATTTTCCCTCTCTTTATAAATTTTCTTATCCACACTCCTATTTATATGATCAAAAGCAACATTTTTCTTTCTACTTTCATAATTAAAATCAACATTGTGAATTTGTTTTACCTGATGTCCCAAAGGGCTTCCACCATTGGCTCATTTGTTTTCCAACTTGTCCCCTTGGTGGGAATCTTGTCCTACTTCTACAACATCTTCTAATGCATCATGAAACTCTAGGGTTTCTTCCTCATCTTCTTTATTATCTACAAAACTTTAGCATCAACCTTTTCTTCATTCTTAGGTACTCTGCAATGTACCTCTACTACAACCTCTTCTTGGCATATGGTTGCAACTAGCCTCCTCTTGTTCTCACCTCTAACTCCTTTGGGTGCTATTCTTGCCCCACCACTCATCATCTTAAAGGTCTCATCCTTGACCTTCCTTATCACATTCTTTGTAGCTACATACACATCTAAAAACATAACATTAGCAAATAACATAAGAGACCAAAATGTCTCAATAAGTTCCTCCTTCATGGACACTTTCCTCTTCCCTTTACTCTCTTCTTCAAATGCTTCTTCTTGCACTGCTTCTATGCTCCACTTCTTAACCTTTTCCATGTTCTCTTCAATGAGAACTTCCTTGACCTCTTCAGGCCTATGTTGCTCAATAGGCAACTCTCTGCTGTCCCAACCTCTCTAGGATCCTCTCATACTCTTCTCTTCTCTTCTTAAGGCATCCATGCTTTGCCTTCTTCTTTCCTTCACAATCATCTTCACTGGCCACTTTAGTTTCTTTGTCATTGGCCAAACCCAAACATAATCTTGGCTTCTTTCCTCAAACCACTGCTTCACCAATTCCAAATCTATTCGCAACTCTGCCATTTCTCTCTCAAATTCTACATCTTGTGTCTTCATGATTTCTTTCCTCTTGTCTCTCTTCACGAGTCTCTCTTTTCCAGCATGCTTATACATCTTCCAATATTCTTTCATCTTTCAGACACCTCACCTAGGGCTTAGTTTTTTTCCACTATGCCCAATATTTTAGTGCCTCACCTTCTCCTTTTACCTTATCAACAAGAACACACATATCCTTCCAAGCATTTATGACTAACAAAACTACATTACACTCAATGTTCGCTTCTCAGATCTTTGGGTACTTAGGCTCTTCTCAATAGCCTATCAGTCAATAACACATGCTTAACCAAATATTAATTAGCATATCTATTTTTCCTACCCAGATCTTTTGGGATCTGATACCAAATGATGGCATGCTTCCTCAACTATCTTGCACTCTCACACTATTAACAAACTGATTAATGATAAACTATTTAATTCTAGTATGAAGGCTCCAACAAATTGGTTGTTCCAAAGACCAAGCGATAGGAACAATACAACACCCAACGAATGGATAACTACAAATTGATGTTTCAAGTATTTGATCTACAATCTCGTGCATGAAAAAAATCACAATTACACACCTTAATTGGTATAACAAAAGTATAAACATCAACCCCCAAAAGGAGCCCAAGTTCAATGAATGAGAAACCAACCAAATAAGTTTCATACCGAATAATGGCTCAAACAATTTGACTAATCCATAACAAAGGCGACAACAACCTATAAAAATTCATTCCTCATTCAAGTAACAAGAAACAAGTTACATGCAGGAGAGATGATAAACAAAGTTACAATGCTTTTAATTCTATGCAAAACCTTTAGCCATTCAACAGATTCAACGACAGCTGATACCAACCAAATAATCCTTCTCCCTATTTGTTTTTCCTTTTGCTCTGGCTCGGTTCCCTTCTCCCACAATACAACATTAGGCTTTTTCCTGTCACTCCACCTTCTCCCAGATCACTCCCTCCTCTCAAACGTTTTCCTCTGTTCTCTTGCAAAGAACAATTCGGCCTCCAACACAAAATTGGCCCAATCAAAACCTTCGCTGTCTCTTTTTCTAGGCCGAGCCCTCTCTCTTTGCTTGCAACTGTCGCCTGATATTTTCCTCCTCCCAAAACAACCGGTCTCCTCTTTCCACAATCAAACCGCCTCTTACAAGAACCGTTTCCCCCTCTTTCTCAAATCACTAATGTTTTCAAGACTTCACACGTTCAGTGTAGACCAAGTTCCTCTTAACTCGTCCTCCACTCAAAACTTCTAAATTGGTTTCTTGCTCCTTCGGACCGTTGGAGTCTCCTCCTCCAAGAACGGATATCGTTTTCTTTTTGCTGCACCGAACAACCTCTTCTAAGAACCGTTCCTAACTGCCTTTAGCTTCTCTATTTTTCACAAATTGGACACAATAGAAACAAAATTCCAGAGCCTTGCTTTCCAAAAATAATAGGACACCTATTTGAAGTCAACCAAAGGCAATAATTCACCCCAAGAGAACAGCCCCAACAATGCAAAACAAAAGACTAAAATCAAAAATCAAAATTTCAAACAAAACTGAAGATTCCCTTGCATCATTTTCCCCAAAATTGGTCTATCTTCTATGGAACATTTTGTAAGTGTTTTATAATTAAATGATATTTTATGAGGTTTTTGTTACCTTGAAAGGTTTTCCCCATGTATGTTTTGTGTAATGTGCTAAATCTATGCTTGTATACTTCCCATTTTATTTATAATGATTAGCATCCTAAGATCCTAATTTCTAACATTTGGCACAACATGATTGTTTATACAAATGTATTATTGGTGGTGTTGGATTGATTATAGGTTTTTTGGTGATGGTTTGTCTTCTTGTTTTGGAGATCTTAGTTCTACTTTATTCTTTGGAGTTATTGGTGTTGTAGTTGAGTAAGTGTGGACCATGGGAAATAGTCATTTAGAAGATGGTTACCATGATGCCATTTGTAGCTCAATATCAAAATTTAGTGGGACCTTTGGTTGTGATGTGGATTTATCATTTAGTGATGAATGTTCTTTGGTAGTTGTTGTTGGTGTCATGAAGAAGCTCTTGGTTCTTATTTCTTATATGTAGTGAGAGTTATATGACATTTTGAGCTCTTTTGATAGGAAATGATTATATTTGTTTGATTTGTAGTTGTAGACATCTTGCTATAATGGAGCGCTCTTGGAGTCTTTGGTTGAGGTTTTAATTATGATTTAGAAATTTGAAAAATGATCTTTACTTACAAGATGAATGTTATTGTGCCATGGTGGACTCTTGATTATGCATTATAGTTTTGACATGATATAGGTGCTCTTAGGAGAAACTATGTTTATTTGAGACATATGATCTTCTCGTGAGGAGATGTAGATCATGACATAATGGGGAGTTCCTAATTCTAGTGTTGGTGCTTTGACAAAAATTTGTGATAATTTGATCAATGGTTGATGCAATCATTTTTCTTGTGAGCTTCTATTTATTTTGGTGTTTTATTAGAGTTTAGTTGGCATGAGATGGTTGGTTATAACCTATTTCATATTTTAGTAAGCCTATAAATCTCTTATTTCTTGGAGATTATGTGTTGAGATGGCTAATCTTTGATGGGATTCTAGTAAGAAGACCAAGGAGCCTATACCTAGGTTGGAAGTGAGTTCAAAATGACCTATTGTGAGATTATTAGTAGAGAGTCATTGTGACTTGGTGTATCCTAGAGGACCAATCTCATTCCCCAATATTGGTCCTCTTAGTGGTGAATAATTTGATAGTTATTGGCCACCTTATTTTCCAATTCATTTTGTTTCATGATTTATTTTTTCATGAGAATAATTCTTAAGCTTTGGGCGTTAGTTTTGAAGGGATTATTTGAGATTACTTGGAATTTATTCTATAAACACCCCCCATTAATTAATTATTCCTACAATCTGTCACTATCCCATATTTTTGTAATTAATAATTTTAGAATGAACCTATTGAGGAGATTATTCTTAGAGAGAATCACTAAGGCTTGGTGTATTCTATAAGACCAATCTCATTTGCCTCTATTGGTCCTCTTAGCAGTGAATCATCTAATAAGTATTTCCCAACTCGTTTTCTAATTTATTTTGTTTCAAGATTTATTTTCTCATGGGAATGATTCTTAAGATTTGAATGTTAGTTTTGGTGGGATTATTTGAGATTACTTGGCATGGTTTCTATAGACACCCCAAAATCCACCATTGAATCCTAAATCATTATTTCCCCATTAATTAATTATTCCCACAATTAGTCACTATCCCATAATTTTGTAATTAATAATTTATTATATAATTAAGTACCCTTCCCATAATTAACTTCCATTTCCTCCCTAAGATTAATAAATTAAATCAATTTAATTAAATACCGAGTCCCAAATTCATCTAACTTAATTAATTAACTAATTCATGAATAAATAACTAATTAAAGCTAATTAACCCTACTATTTTTTCTTCTTTAATCCATGGACTTTCAATCCTTGCCACCAAATATTTTCATATGGATTAAAATATAAATCCACCACCCCACTCTCCCCATGCTCCCATATGTGTGAGCATAACTACTCACCGCATTCCTTGCTTATGCATGTGTGAGCATGCAAGCTTATAAGCTTGAAATACTCCCAAGCCTCCACCTTATCTTTGACTTTTGGCCTAGGCTTGGCTACCTTGCTCACACATATGTAGGTACCATTTCATCTTGCACTCATTTGGACATATCATCTGACAATCATTAAATATGTTTTCCCTCTTTTGACACTTGTTAAATGACTACAACTTTAATCCATGCCTCCATTCTCCTCAAATCCTAGATCTCCATCAAATTTGTGTCTCAACTCTCCAATCCTTCCTTGAAAAATCTATAAATTGGATCCCTTCTCTTTCATTTTCATCAACATAAGAAATCATATCCTGATGTTGTTACTTTGAGAATCAGTCCATTACATCCTTGGCTATTGTTATGTTGATGCATTAAGAAATCCACATTACATAACAAAATTCAATACATGTCTTACTAAGCACATCAAGTGGAGCTTTGAGCGCACTTCACTTTATCTCAATTAGAGTAGTAAGAGAAGCAAGGTAAAAGATTTCATTTAGTTTATGTGAATCTTTATTTTGTTTATTATCTAACATCATTTATTCCTTTTCCTTTTCTTTATTTTAGCATGCTTGGTGGGAGCCACATCCCTGCCACTATTTTTTGTTTGAATTTTCTATATATTTTTATGTGAAGGTTTGTGGTTTAGCACTTTCACCCTTTTTTTAACACATTTCTAGATCAACTCTTTGCATCTTTTAGTGCTTGCACAATATTTTAGTTTTGTGAATTTTGTATCTTGTTTCTAACATTTTCTTGCTATTTTTCTATTTTTGTCATTTATTATGCAGGTTCTTTGTGTTATTTCATTTTTTTCATCATTTTCAAATCCTTTTTTTGTAGGATAATATATTTTTCTTATAGGTATTTCTCAACCTACCTGATTTCTTGCTTATGCTTTGTGAATCAACACTTATACAAATCAATGCTACCACCTTGTCATTCAACACTTTTGTGCCTGGGGGTTTTTCTCTATTTTCTATCATTTTGTGCTTTTATATTTTCATTCTTTTTAATTTTTCTACTAACATGGTTCCCTATATTTTTAACCATTTTTAGTGTTCTACTTTGTTGGTCCTTGTTGTTTTTTAAGAAAAATCGCTACCATTTGCTTGTTGTTATCTACAAGTTTTTGATTTAGTGCTTATGTACACAAGAGCATACATATTTTAGCACTTCCATGATTTTTTTTATTATTGTTGTTTTCTACTTTTTGTTTCTATGTCTTAGTAATTTTTGTCTATTTTGGCTTGCATTCATGATTCAATACCTTTGCTCCATACAAGCTTGGTTCCATTTTTTTAATTTTTTCTCTATTTTATTAATTTTTGTGCTAACTTGTTATTTTGACTTGTTGCTCTAACTAAGTGGTACAACTATCTACACCTATCAAAGATCAATATTTAAAACTACTAACATATTTGGTGTAGGTTACACTTGCTAGATAATATTTTTATCATTAGTCTAGTGCCACCTATAGTAAATTAGTTAGTTAATGAACTTGTTTGCTGCATTTTAAAAATTTATGGAATGTATTCTCTCCCCTTGTGCTTAATGCAACCTTGGGGATAAAAAATTTCACATCTTTCCTATTTTTAGATTAGATCTTAAGGGTGCTTGTTTGTGTGTATACTTTCCTCTTACACTTCATGCCATCTTGGGTGATCAAAAGCACCTAGCATTCCTTTCCCTTTAGGAGGCCTACCTATGGATTTCATCACCTTGGGGGACAACCTAAACCATACAAATATGGTGGGGTATATAAAGGGGGAGGATTAAATTTTTACCTCGAAAGATTCATCATTGTGTTTGGCATATCCTCAAGGCCTCTATTTTTTCAAGACACAAAGTGAAGTGACATTCACTTGTCACATGCTTGTAGATGGGCTTTTGTTCATGGATCTAAGTATCACATACCCTTTTTAGTGTAAAAAGGATATCTTAGAGTTCTTGTATATTTATAATAAGACCTTTTAATTATCTATTTATGATGCACCAGATATCAGTTAAGCTCGAGAATTTACTTATAATGTAATTTTGGGTGATGGAGGTAGAGCTTATTTTGGGTAAGGCTTAAGCCTCCAAGGAAAAAGAGTTCATAGGTGGTTCATGAAATTTTATTTCTTAGCTACCCATGCCATTGGTAGATAATATAAATGTGGGTCCACATAAGATGGCATTCCTACCTAGATAAATATAGGTACAAATGTTTGACACATCTTCTTGTACAAAAATAGTGTATGCCTATCAACCTAAATTCATAAAATTTTATAGTTAGTTGTTGTGTTTTTTGTTTACTTTGTAACTCTCACCAAGAGTCCACAATCAAAATAATCCACCTAGATCAATGCATTTGCATTGTGTCTTAGCACCTTTGTTATTTCAACAAATTTAATATTTTTGTGCTTACACATTTTCATAATTTCACTTCTTTAGTCTAACACTTTCTCTATCACCTATGCTTACATTTCTTGATGCATATGCATCTCAAAAATTATGTATCTCATCACATTTGTGTTTCAACCTCCTTGAGCTTTCACTCCTTTTTTCCATACCCCAATTCATAGGACTTTACCCCATTCTAACCCAAATCATCACCCCAACCATAACCATACCCCAACTCATAACCTTAACAAATATTAATCTTGTCTATTATATTAGAACCTTCTCAAATTCCTCATCAAAATATTCCTTCCAAACCTTCGTAAAAATCATTATCATAATGATTAACTCAAATCTTCATTATATTTGGACATAAATTTTATCCCAAAACCTTACCAAAATATAATTCAACGCTCATCCATCATCAATTCAACCTTTAATTCAACACATGATTTGGATAACATAAAATCACTCATCCATCCTTAATACACACATATAATAATTAAATAATCCTTCATCCATCATCAAAAATCAAAATTTCCTAAGAAAGTACAAACCTTTAAATCAAACATTACTTATATCCACTAGCTCATGTTTGCTTGAGAATTTTCTTGTCTCAAGTAGTTTATTGAGTTAATCAACATCCAAATCCATCATCAAACTTGAATAAACTAACTTAGGAACTTGTATTATCCTAAGCTAATAAATTCCAAGAATCTAAACTTTATTTTTCTTGGGAACTTTCCTATCCCAAGTAAGAGAGAGTAATCCCTTATCATCATTGATGATAAGGTTTATATTATCTCAAACATTTTGATTTACATCCCGCACCATATTTAGCCATCAAACCTTTGATCATTCTATTCCATTGATGAATCAAGTCCAAATATTCAATTATAAATATTATAAATCATCCACATCCAAAATTAATTATTTTAATCCAAATCATCATTCAAAACCTTAATACATTACATAAATCCAAAAATTAATCATCCTCATTTAAATAATCACCCTAAAACCTTAGTACACAACCTAAATTCTCAAATTAATTGTCCCAATTCAAATGATCACCCATCCCTCAAAATCCTAAAATCAATCATCCTAATTAAAATTATCACCCATCATTCAAAATCCTTAAATAAATAATCCCAAATAAATATTCTTATCCTTATCAACCATATGAAGCTCAATTTCAATCAAATCATCCAACCTTTTCACATCATATTTAACCAGTCATAATTCATTAAACCTTAACCTTATTAAGATTAAAAAAAATCATCAACCAGATCACAAATTTGAATTTCGTCCTTGTATACTCCTTATTACATGATCATAAGCTAAAAATAAAATGGAACAATCAACCTACATGCTTAGTATGCTCCATTATGAACCCCACGATTATTCTATGCAAGGTGGAAATTCCAACCAACCACCACAAGAAACACATGAAGAACAAGAAGCTCCTATCACACAACCCAAATATTCGCCATGATTCCAAGAGTTTCTTCATAATAAGGATACACAAGACTTAATATATTATCTCATTAAATTTAACAAGGATTATTTTCTCAGCAGCAACCTATCATGGCCTCTTATTGGCTAAAGATTATGGGGTCTCTAAACTTTGGCTTGAAGGGGATTCCCTGAATATTATTAAGTGCCTTCCGAAGTGTACTTCGCCATCATGGTTGATTTCCCATCTGATTAATCATTCTTTATCCATCATTAATTCTTTTGATGAGTGATGGGAAAGGTCATTGATGTTGCACTTGCATCATTTAGTTAATTATTGAACCGGGTGTGTCTTAGAGATATATGCAATAAGGATGCTTTTCACAGATTTTTGGGGGGGTTTGCACTGTAAACAGTGACTTTTGGTTTTGGTTTGGCTCCTTCAAGAGCTCTCAGGAACTTTCAGGAGCTAAACTTCAACGACTAATTCCTAAGGATTAATTCTATCTCATTTCCTAATTTAAATTTTTGTTGGCTTATTTCTGACTTCGCTTGACTTGATTGATATTGATTAATGGAATATATTTTAATTAATTTAATTCTTAATCTAGAATTTAAAATTTAAATTTAATTCTAATTTACTTAAAAAGAAATCTATTTCAAGATTTGCTGGAAAAATAAATGCTAATTTAAAGAACAAAAATAAATTGCAAGGAAATAATTATTAATCTAGAAAACATAAATACTAATTTCCATGAGTAAATTCCAAATAAGTTTCAGTTTCATCTTTCCATAAGTTTTCATCATTACCTCTATTAAACCTAACAGATAATTGTCAAACTTAATTTCTACAAACAACATCTAAATGTTGATTAACCTAATAAAATTTATAATAGATATAATAAACCATTCTATCCAAGATGAACTTAGCTTAAAAGCGATTAAAAATAGCTGTTGAAAATGATTCAAACTGGTTTAACATTCCAAATTCAATATCCATTGAATAGAAATAAAATAAACTCAGAGAAATACCACACAAGGTCACTTCCTTTGGTTGAGCGGGCCCTACTCTTCCTCTGGTGAGACCTCTAACACAATGATTCGAGTTAACTTCTTATTTTCATTCAAATTGACCCAAACAGGGACACAAAATAGAGTAGTGCAACAATTACAAATTCTAATTGAAAATAATCTAACTCCTTTCCTAAAACCTAAAGATGGATATTTATGATAATATCCTTTATTGAATTCAAAACATGGAGTTAACCGCCAAGATACAAGGCGTCTAAACTAAAGACTAAAACAAAATTGAAAATAGACAGAGGGAAAATTCCAATCAATGTTGGGACAAGAAGTTCCCAAATTGACAAAGAGGAGCTGATTTGAAACTTTAGTGATTCATCATCCAGTCAGAGCGATCATGAGTGTGATTGTCTTCATGCGATTAAACAGGGAATTTAACTTTATCTTTGAACTAAGTCATCAATCATTAGTTTTAAATACCCCGGATAAGATCCTCAAAAATAGGTACCAATTATGACAATGAAAGATTTAGACTGCATAATTAATTCATCATCATCACCACAAAAGCAACGCATTCAATGCAAAGCATTACTTCTAATATATTTACTAATTTAGCCAAACATAAAGTAAAACAAGTAAATATATCAGCATATAGTCTACTGCCAGTCATGTTAATTAATAATATAACCAAGTCTTTTAAACCATAAAATGACTATTTAAAATTATTTATGAGGCACTCATCATTCTCCCCCACCTATTGTGAACCACGTCCTCATGGTTCCTTATCAATTATTATAGTGGTTTCCTTTTCTTTGTTCACTGCTTCCATCCATATTGCACAATCGAACACTCATTCCCTATATTGTGTTGTAAGTCTGGTTTTGAGTGCAAATCCATTGTTCTCCTTCAATTTCTCATACCAAGATCTGAAAACTTCTGCTAGAATATTGTAAGATGCATAGAGCTTTGGAGTATGCATAATGATGATTGGAATCCTAAATCGCATACCAATCCAAAATTCTTGTTGCTACTCTATCAAAGAGATTACATGCCTTACCCTTGTTAAGCTCCATTTGATGTTATTTGGACTTATAGGTTCACTCCTTCTTAGTGACTCAAGGATGGTGTAATATCTTTCCATACATGCATTTAGTGCCTGCGGAGGAAGTGTTCCTTCAAAATTTTGGAAAGCTGATATACTGTTCAACAAATTGGAAACATAGATAGGGTTCATATTAATTTTCCTGACTATTGATTTGACCATTGTAATACCCCACTTTGCATGAGGTATTTCTAGTCTCATTGGCAATTTGTACCTCCTATGTGCTTCTTTGTATTTTTCAATTGTCTTTGACCATTCAACTTGATTTTGCATCAAAGAGACAAATGACGTGATTTTCAATTCTCCAACATAAACATTTAATAAAGAATCATTAATATCCCCCATCAAAAACCCGTGCTCGAAGAATTTACACATTTGGTTCTGAATTTCAGGATGGTTGTGGAAATAGTCCTACAAAAAATCATTGTCATTATCATAATCAATGTTTCTTCTTAATACCAATTGATTTAGCTTCCACTGCAGAAATGTATCTCCTAGAAATAATGCATACATCTCTGACGGCTTCCTCATTGACAACATTGTTGAGGATATCTTAATTACTTGTTCAAATCTTCTTTTTGCTTCATCTTTTTCTTCCTCCAATTGTTGTGCTTGCCTTTTTAACTGGTCATTTTCATGTTTAAATTTTAGTGTTGTCAAAGAATGATATCCTGGTTGAGCTCTTTGAGGAACATCTGATGGAATAACTGATGGAATAAGAGGCAAAGAAAGATAATTTGGTGGAGCTGAGGAAGTAGAAGCCTCCTAAGAGTAAAACCTGATGATTGTTGTTTTTGTTACCTGATTTTTAGCTTTCAGTTGAAATCGGGTAACTTAGTGTTTATTCTTTTTGTGTTGTTTGTTTAAACATTTAAAAGATAAACCATAGACTGGTAAGTTCAATATGCATGAAAAAATATTGTCAAATGAAATAGATTACATTTTCATTCCAATGTTGCAATTACAACAAATCAGAAAAGAGAATCATATGTGTACAAATGTAATCTTTTATTGATAATCACAAAGTGTACATGTCCCTCACAAGCCAAGGGACTAACTTTACTTATTCAATGAAAATAAAGAAACAATTTATACATGAATAAGTAGACAAAATAGAATGTGCATATAAGGGTGGAGACCAGTCATTGCCTGAAAATGACTGATTTTGAAGGTGTCATCCTTGCCCTACTGTTGCCCCGAGCTGCTTGTCCTTTCCAAGCTTTGTAGTGCTCCTAGCTCCTGCATATGACAATCACAATGATGTTAGAGCAATGCTCTAAGCAATGAAAGATCTCAAACCTTACATGAACACCTACCTATGCATGTATAAATTGATCCCTAAGTGCATTAAATAAGCATGCAAACCTTGGATCTCTTGGAAAAAAAATTAAGTCATCAAACACATCCAAAATATGCATCTTTTTTCTAACTTGTTTGCTTCATGTGCAGATTTAGGACAAGTCTTGTTACTGTTATGATTCAGTTAAATGCAACATGTGGGGTAAATGTGGCTCCCACGAGTGTAGAGATCAACATGCTTTGAGAGAAATAGGAAATTGAACAAGTTGATCAAAGATGTATATGTTATCAATGCATTAAATCAATATGGAATCACACCAGTTGATCAACTTTCACTATCAGATTCAAAGGATGCAACACATTTTGCTAGATATGTCTTTCAATCTTCTTAAGTGGACCCTTGATCCATTTTATAAAAAGAAGTAAGCAATTTTGGAGATGCATCAAGTCCAATCATAGATGCATCAAGTTCAATTATGCATCTCTTAAATAATGAGGGAGCAATCCAAAGTATTATCAGGCCCCTCTCACCTTAACCCTATTGGACAACCACACATCACATAGGATGGTGAGCTTTCAGGTCATCAACATAGGGGACATGTGTCTGTCCACTAGGATCAAAGTGAGGAGACAATGTTAATTGTGGCACATGATTGAAAAGGTAAACAACTATTATGGAGATCAGGTAGTAAACATGTGGGGCAACAAGCATTGTGAAAGTCATAAGGGTTGGGATAGTCCTAAAGAGGAATGTATGTTGCATGTCATGAATAGGACAACAACAATGGGTAAAATTGTGACCTCATGTATATGGGTGGTAATCATGAGTGTATGCTACATAACAACAAGTGTAGTCACTACATCCATTAAGGGGGAAAGTGAACCATGTTTTCACTTTGGTAGTGAATGATAAGCTTTGAATAATCCATGCAATGAAGGGTGCAAACAATAAACAACAAGGAGCAGCGTCACATGCATCAATCAAATCACATTGGATAGAGGATCAAGGTGAATAGGACAATATTATATAATGGCAGCCTATAGGGGTACAATTGCTTTTATGATGTTGAATTGCTAATGCTTATCATTGGAGGAAAATGGGATGTTTTCAGCCACATATATTATATAACGGTTGGTGCATGGGGGATTTTAGTTGTTTTTTTTCTCAAGGTAATGGCATCATATATAAATTCATAGTCTTTTCTTATTAATACAACTTTCAATGCAATCTCTTAGAGGTGATGAAAGCATGAGGCACTGCTACAAAAGTTAATGCATGAATGATATGAGACACTAGTATCACATACTAGTATGAGAAGGTATTCATGATAGATCATAATTGTTTTTCATGGCAAAGGAAACATGGCTACTTGTTTTCTGTAATCTTCCTGTAAGATCATGGCAAAAAGAGTGAAATAAAAAAAATTCAAAGGATCCATGACTTGCTGCCCTCTATGTGGAGGGGTAAACATGCTTAAGCTAAGGTCATTCATCATTCCTTGAGGAATTTAGTTAAACATATCAGAAAATGAGATAAATGAAAGTCATCTAGTGTTTTCTAGATTATCAATATGATAAGCTTGAAAGCATTACAATCATGTCATACAGGTTATGCAATAGAGGCAAAGGTCATGACCAAATGATCTTATGTTAGAGTGCCATGAGTCTACAACTACAGGAACATGGGGAAAAGATATGGTGAGCACATCATCACCTATGAACATAGATAGAAGCCCACAAAATAGAATAGAGCACCATAAAATAGTGAGCCATAGGCTTTGCAGAATGACAGTATTAAAACAATGTCATGAAATGAAATGAAGATCAACATTTGAATGCATTAGAAGAAGGGACAACCAAGCAGTCATGGAAGCTTGTCCCAGTGTGCAACATAGGGCTTGTTTTTTCAAAAACAAATAGATTCAAAGGAAAAAAGCAAAGACATTCAAGAAACATCAACTCTAGTTGACATAGATAATGTGCCCATACAAATCATAATGGTAATTGGGAAAGGCAAAGAATAGGTGTCTTCTACTCTCATTACTGGGCCATTAACCAATGTTGTAGGATTTGCAAATTGCCAAATGGTTTCCTCTGGAAATGATTCCTCTAAGCATGGACAAAAGGATTCAAAGAAGGACCCTGTCATGGATTATAATAGAGCTCAAAAGTCTTGAATGCAGATCATAATGATCAACCACAACTTTCATCTACATTTTTTACAGTTGATGTGTAGTTGGCAATAATTTTATTGATTGAAATGGAGGAGCTCAATTTTGACAATGATCAAAGCATGGAAATAGGTAGATTCGCAATGCAGAGGCATAGAGAGCACAGTTATATGGTAGTCAATGTTACAGTATGCTAACCCAAATAGCAATACAATGTCATGGAGACAATACAGTGATGAATATATGAAAGAGTACTAATAATGAATCTCCACATGGGCATATCTATTATGACAGACATGTTAAAACCTTTACAGTGATAAAATACAAAGTACAGGTCAAAGAATACATTAAGATTGGAGGATTATTAAATGACAATAAGCAGTATTGTTAGCAAAGTTTTATGGGAAGGCAAGACTATGGACTGCAGATTTCTCAGTACCCACCATGAATTCCTAGCATCCTTTTTGAAAGTTTCATATCATAATGAACTTCTTACATTCAGGCAATTGATCATATGATCAAAAGACAACAATATACCAACATTGTTTAGAGGTTGATGGTGTTCTCAAACACAAGAGCAACATGATAATAAAATTCAGTTACAGAAAGAGTTATCTACAGTTGATGAATCAAAAGAAAATTGCAATGAATTTTTTTTTCAAAAAGAGAAATTAAAATGCAAACCCATTTCATGCATTATTACAGGCCATGGCTAAGTAGATCTCTATTTTTCTGCAAAATATAGAAAACCCACTTGGGCTTTTCACAAAAAATTGCAAATGCTGAAGTTTTTGAAAAAACCATCATGGAATTTTAAGGAAGAACAAAAATATAAGAAGAGACCCATTTCATATCTTTCAAGTCATGGCCATGGTTTCTTCATTTCATTCTCAAATACAATTTGGTTATTTCAAATTCAAATACATAGATATTCAAAAGATGACATGGAATTTTGTCTATGGAAAAGTGACAAAGGTGTATCAAAACCCTAGCCAATTCTTTCATGGCCACAAGCAAAGAGTTTTTTTTTGAAGGATATCAAAAACCCACCTGGGGTAGGGTATTTTAAACTTCATATATAGAAGGAAATGAGCATTTTTTATTTATTCTTAAGAGTGGAGACTTGAAATGATCTCTACTTACTAAAAATCAAAAGATGGGGGTCGAAAGGAAGCTCACCTGAATAGGTTGACTATTTTTATTGAGGTATGCAAGAAAATTTCATATAAAATGCTTCCATTCAAGCTGCATAAAGTCACCAATGGTGATTGTTTGATGGAGAAGTGACAACAGAAAAGAGAATAATGAAATAGGTTCATCAGAAAATGCTTATGGCCGCGACAGTTTTGCCTTTAAAGAGCTCTAAAAAGGGTGAAAAACATATATTTTGTCACAAAAAACTAGTTACCTGTTATTTCCTGTGGTTTTCATCATGAAACATGCCAAGAATCGGCCCAAAAAAGCACCATTTCCAGTGTTGACTCAAACCCTACGATGACTGCATCATGTTTTCTAGAATGGTCGACGACAGAATGATAGTGTTTTTTCACATTCTTTTGTCTTTTGATGATTAGGGTTTGACCCTTTGTGATGCCAACATGATTTTTATCCCATGTTTTAAAAAAGGAATTCATATTAATGCATTGTGGTGGTCAAAACATGTGTTTATAGACTTAGGCATTTTATGCCTTAAGTCTTTTTCCTTGTTTCAAAACATTGCTAAGTCCTTCAAGCAATACAAGCATATGGAGTGTGTCAGGTCATGTGTAATATGCCTTTGACCTTTTGGTCATGAATGCATCATGTGCCTTGAAGGCTTGGAATATGCCTTCCAAGAAGTGTGGAGGTCGGCCATATGGGCCAAGTTTGAGCTTTTATTTTGCCTTTTCAAATCAGAATATTGACTACAAGTGGATTTATAATGTAGAATGAGAAAAGGTAAATGATAAAGTGCCTTGGAGAAATTGTGACCTTGTTTGATGTTTTTTAAGTCATTTTGGCATTTCATTATTATTTTTTACATTTGTTTCAAAACATAAAAATATCATTTAAAGTGATTTGCTAATCACTTTGGTATTTTTTATTTGCAAATGTAAGGTAATTCATATTGATGGTGGGCCCTCTTATTTTTGTGCTTTGAAATGTAAGATAACTTGATTAAGTGATGTATTATGAATCACACAATCAAGTTATTATCTTTAATGCCTTTTTGGAGTCTTGTGTTTTCAAAACACACATATTGCATGAGTCAAAATTGGGAGACAAAATGATTGAATTGAAGACATGAGGAGAGTGTGGGGGTGAAGTATTTGACTGTTTTAGAAGAACATGTGCTACTTTGGAGGGAGTTTTGTCACACTTTTAGCATGAATTGAGTCTGAGCTTGAATTTTCACCATTTTGGAGGCTTTTTGGAGTGACTTTAGAAGGTTCTTTTTTGGCCTCATTGCTGCATCCAACCAGAACCTTCTAGATGGACATGTGTGAGGGGTTTTGGTGGGTTTTTTGCTTAAGTAGCTTGTTTTTGCATTTTGGAGTTAGTTCTTTCTTTCCAGCAGCAGGATAGCTTTGTTTTGGAGCTATTTTTCATGGAGTAGTATTGTAACTCAGATGGACTTGTAATACAGTAAGCACTTTGAATCAATAAAATAGAGCATTTTATCTTCTCTTTTCATGTTTCATAGTATGCTGTCAATGATTGATCAGTTTGTCTTGTGAAAATTCATCTTTCCTTGCAAACTTGTCTCATGTTTATGCATCTATTTAGTAAAAAATGTATGTTAATAGGTTATAAGCTGTGTTGTTTAGTAGTGAAACATCTGTTTTCCTTCTAAAGGCCCTATTTATAGACCTCCTTATAAATTACTTATGTAAACTGCATTGGAAAGTGAGTTGTGTATATCAAGTTTTATGATATTGATTTGAATGTGATAGGCTATTATCAAGTCCTAGTTGTTTTTGTGTATCACCTTAGTTATTTTTAGTATTAGGTTCATTTTTCATGCAATTCTTACCTTTTATCTCATAAATTAGTAGTTAGGTGACATAAAAAGGGGAAGTCGGCCCATAATCCAGAGGCCTGCTTTCAAATAGGACACCCACAACTTGAAAGCAGTCCCATGTTACATCCAAACCTGCTAAGTTCGTTCACAACTTGGCATTAGGGTGCATATTTGGATCCCTAACAATTTTAATTGTTCTTCCTTCAACTGTAACTCCTCTTTTAATTTTATTATTTTGTTTGCACTCACCAATGCTTACACATTAGCCTACTGTAAAGCTTCCTCGGTGTTATTTAACTGTTCTTTTAACCTTGTTTCCTTTTATTTAATTTCTTTTTCCATTTCTTGAGTTCTATTGAGAGATTGTTATAATTCCTCCTCTTTTCTTTTCAACTTTTCCTCAAGAAATTGCATGTTCTTTCTTCCCTGTTCTAACTTAACTTCAATCCTGGAAATTTTCATTGTCCTCAATAATTTTTTTGTTTCCATTTCTTCTTCATTCTGTATGTCAAGAAATTATTCCTCTTCAATTAGTGGCTCTTTTCCTTTTCTTCTCTCAATAGTTAGGGAAGGTGAAGGGGATCTTTTGGCCTCTTCATCCTCAAATTCTTCAGAGGCTTCCCTTTCTTCTGACTGTGCTTCAGACTTTTCAATAGAGTCATAGACCTCAGTTATAGGGGTTCTTTTAGGAGATAGTATTGGGCCTTCAAGAGGATTGTGAGGTTGTTCAGGGGACTATACTAGCGTTTTGATTTCTTCATGGACTTCAAAAGTCTCTTTATGGGTTTTAGAGACAGGGGTTTTAGATATAGGGGTTTCCTTAGAAGTCGACACAATAGTTTCAATTGTACTAGGGTTTTCTTTAGTCAACTCTTGTTTTCTCTTTTTGGAAGCACTACGGGTCACTCTAGTGGATTCATGTAGCTTTCTTTTGTGCTTTTTCTGCTCTTCTTTAGAAGATTCTCCCTTTTCTAATTTTTCCCTTTTTACCCTGGGCCCCTTTTTGGGTTTTCTTTTCTGTTTTTCAATAGGTGTAGACAAAAATTGAAGCCAACCTTGTTTTTCAGATTCTTTTTTCAAGAAATTATGTTTAATTATCAAATGAATTAAACCATGATATTTTATGGACAACTCTCCCCTAGATTTTACCTGGGAAATCATTGAAGCAATTTGTGAAAACAAAAATGCTGGTAAATTGATTATAGCGGAAGGTTTTATATTTCCATATCTCAAATGTATCAACATTTGCATTCCTGGCCCTAATACTGTGTCGTATTGTCCCTTACATGTGAAGAATTTCATTACCCACATTACAACAGTTCTCCAAGGCTCTTCCATGTTGTTACGAGCAATTCCTCGCTGATCTCCTTTATGCAAAAGAATCTCATGCTTCTTTTTCGGTTCTTGATGAAATGCCGACACCAACTCATTAAATTTTACTAGGTCCTTATTAACCAACTTCCCTTCAATAGGAATACCTAAAATTTCACTTATGATTTTAGGAGTAACTTCAATGATCTCATCCCTAACTCTTGTGACATTCACGTCGAAATTCCTTACGAATTCTTCCACAATTTCCTTTTGAAATCCTTCATACTTCATAATGAAATCCAACCATCCTGCTTCTCTCAGCAACCTCATAGTCTCATAATCAAGAGTAAAATTCTCTAGTTCCGCATTCCTTTTGTTTCCCATCTTTTTTTTATCAATAATGGCAAACTCAACAATGGCGGACTAAGCTATTAAATAATTTCTAGAATGATCGTTTCTTATTTGTGAAGCAACAATTTTGAAAAATGACATGATGTGTCATTATTTCTTTGCATTTAATTCCCTTACTGCTTTGGATGCCTCACACGTAATAATTTTTTAGTTGCAATTCAATTTGCAAAGTTGGCGGTGCCCCTAACACATGTCATTTTAATTTTGAAAGGACAGGTGAATCTCAACATGACCCGTAATCATTGCAGACATCATTTGAATATCACTTCATACTTACATCAACTTCTCTGCCACTTTTTGTAATGATTAAAAGAAATTTATTATAACTATTAATAACAATATGGTGGAGGTTTCTAAGCTCATAAATATTTACCTACTTTACATTATTTTGATTACTTTAGAAAATAATATTTCGAGAATAATATTTACATTAAGTGCACACCTTTATTTATTGCAAGCCTTCGAGACTTTCAAGAGTCGTGAAGAGCCATCAGGAGTCTTCAAGAGCTTTCAAGAGCTACTCGAAGCTAACCCAGATAGACCGCCATTGCTGGTTTTCAGTCATCTTATCATTTTTTTTTCGAAAGAAAACTGCCATTTGCTAGTTTTCAATTTAATTTCTTTTTTCCCAAGGTAAATCGCCATTTGTTGGTTTTCAATTTACCTTGTTTATCCATGCCTTCTTCAAAGATTAAAAGATCTTCTCTCATGGAAGAAATATCTTCCATGAGAAAATATTCAATTCTATGTTGCAGATCTGATAAAAATTCCTCCTTTGTTGTTGGCTTATGATATATTTTCAATCGATGACCATTAACTAGCATAATTGTCCTTCCTCCATCAATTTGTATTAATTAAACAACTCCATTTTCAAATTCTTGATCTATCTCATAGGGTCCTAACCATCTTGTATGGAATTTCCCCTTAAACTCTTGAAGCTTGGAGTCAAATAATAATATCAAATCTCCTTCCTTGAACTGTCTAGTCACAACATGCTTATCATACCATTCTTTCCATTGCTTCTAGATCACCTTTGTGTGTTGAAGAGCTTCCATTCTCATCTCATCCAGTCTATTTAGTTATAAAATTCTACTTTTCTCCGACTCAGGTAAATCAATTCCAACTTCTAATATTGTTTTTAATGTTCATAATTCAAATTCAATAGGCATGACTGGAGTTTTCTAATATACAAGTTCATATGGAGAAAATCCGGTTGTTGTTTTCCATGTGGTATTATAAGCCCATACTACTTCATCTAACCTCTCCGCCCAATTTTTTTTCCTCAATGAAACAATCTTTGTCAAGATATTCTCTAATTCTTGGTTAGTAACTTCAACTTGTCCATTTTCCTGAGGATACTATGGCGAAGATTTCCTATGTATCATCTGATATCTCTGCATAAAGGCTTCCATCATCACTAATACAAACTGTGGTCCTTGGTCTGAAACTATTTCTCTTGGTGCACCAAATCTCTGAAGAATTTGTTTGTACAGAAAATTAGCTACTTTGTCCTCTCATGTTGCTGGAAATGCTTTTACCTCAACCCACTTTGTTGCATAGTTTGTACAAACTAGGATATAATGCTGCCCTTTAGAAGGTGGATCAACAGGTCCCAGAAAATTGATTCCCCATTTTTTAAATGGTTTTAGAGCTATATGAGGCTGAAATGGCATCTCCATAGTTGGCGTAGGTCTTCCCATCTACTAACATTCATCACAGTGCTTAACAAAGAATGAAACATCTTTTGTCATTGATGGCCAAAAGTAACCAACTCCTAAGATCTTATGAACTGTTCTAACTATTGAATAGTGTCCTCCTTCTGGCTCATGATGACAGGCGTGTACAACATCATAGACATCTAACTCAACAACACATTTGCGAAGAACATGATCAAGACACATTTTAAATAAAATTCCATTAATCCACTGAAATCTAGAACTTTCACGAATTAACCTTCTTTTTTGTTTATGACTAAAGTGATTTGGACACTTCCTTGTTACAAGGTAATTTGCAAGATCAGAAAACCACAATGAATGAATTGATATTGCAAATAAATGTTCATCTGGAAATGTATCATCCATTGGTTCTTGATCATCCTACAAAATAATTCTAGAAAAGAAGTCAACAACAACATTATCCTTTCTAGGTTTATCTACGATAGTCACATCAAATTCCTGCAACAATAGTAACCATCTTATAATTCGTCCACCTACTACAACTTTGTTCATCAAATATTTAATTGCAACATGGTTTGTATGTACATAAACTTTGTAACCTGTAATATAATGCTTGAATTTGTTAATTGTATATACTACAACTAAAACTTCTTTTTCAGTTGTTGTATAATTTCATTCAATAGGATTTAGAATTTTGCTAACATAATAGATTGCATGCATGGCATCATTATCATCTTTTTGTCCTAATACTGTACCAATAGAAAAATTGGATGCATCAACATGGATGTGAAATGGAACTCCCCAAATAGGTCCTTTGATAATTGGAGAAGTTAAAGCTTTTTTAATTGTCTCAAAATATTTTTGACAATCATTTGTCCATACAAAATCCTCATCTTTTTTGAGCAATGTAAACAAAGGTTCAACAATTCTACTAAACCCTTCAATAAATCTTCTGTAATATCCAACATGCCCAAGAAAGCTGCAAACGCCAGTTTAATTCATAGGGATCTCAATGTTTTGAATAATTTCTACTTTCTTGGGATCAACTTTTATCCCCTCTTTTGAGATGTGATGTCCCAGAACAATACCTTTTGTCATCATAATTGAACTCTTTTCATGATTTAAGGATAACCTATGATCTTTACATCTCTACAAAATCTTTTCTAAGTTTTCAAGTGCTTTCTCAAATGTTTTTGCATGAACTATAAAGTCATCAATATATACTTCGACACATGAATTTGTGAAATCTGCAAAAATAGCAAGGACTGCTCTTTGAAAAGTGCCTGGCACAATACACAATTAAAATGTTAAAACTGTATAAGCGTATGTACCCCAAGGATAGGTAAAAGTAGTTTTATCTTTATCTTTAGGAGCTACTTGGATTTGATTGTATCCACTAAAGCCATCAAGAAAAGAGAAATAACTATTGCCAACTAGGTTACCAAGTACTTGATTAATGAATGGCAATGGAAAATGATCCTTCTTTGTGGCTTTATTCAATTCTCTATAATCCACACACACATTCCATTTACCATTTTTCTTGGGAACATTAACCAGTGGAGAAACCCATTGACTATCAGATATTGGGTAAATGAACCCTACTTTTAGCAGCTTTTCTATTTCTTGTTTAACAATATCACAAAGAACAGGATTGATTCGCCTTTGACCTTGTCTGATTGGTTTTACATCTTCAGTGTAAATGTGATGACTACAAATTGAAGGATGAATTCCTCTCATATCCTTATACTTCCAAGCAAATGCTTCAGTATGTTTTTCTAAAATTTCCTTCAATTCTTTTTCTTGTGTTGGGGACAAAGATGAATTAATGTTGAGAGGTTTATCCCTAGCTATTGTAATTTCTTTAGTATCATTTTTAGAATCAAGGGGACTTCTAACAAGTGTATTCAAAGGACAAGAGTGTTGTTGATGCAATGTTGCTTGACAGTTTCCTTTCTCAATTTGATTAATGTATTTAGAAGTAAACTCCTATTCTTCACATTCTTCATGTTCAACCAAAGTAACCATAGCTAACTCTACAATACCATCACCCTTTGATTCCACATCCTCATCAACCCAAATTTGAGTGTTAGGTTGTATTGATGGTTGTTCTGGAGGATAAAGTGACAATTCTTTCTGTTTCTGACCATTTGAAATAATCATACTTCCACATCTACAACTATTAAGGTTGTAGCAGTAGCCAACCATGGTTTGCCTAAGATAATTGGATAACCAGAATCTTTCTTTATAGCTTTAAGAACCAAAAATTCAACTGGATAATCCCATATGTCAATGGTGACCATGATCTCTTCAATAACACCTTCAGGTTTGGTAGTAGATTGGTCAGCCAACTGTAAAACAGTTGTTGTGGGCTGAACAATTGTCATTCCTAACATTTCAATAGTATCGAATGTGATAACATTTGGGGCAGCTCCCAAATTAATTAGAACATTGGATATTTCAACTCCTTTAATACTCAAGGTTATTACAAGACTACTAGGATCATTATATTTATGAGGAATCAATCTTCCTAATAACACATCAGTGATTTTTGTCCCTATTTGTATTGTGGGAGGTAATTTCTTCTTCCTCCCTAGAGTTTTCATGCAAATGGACTTAACGAACTGATTTATCTCTGGTATGTCTTTAATGGCTTGTAACAATGGTATTTCAATGTTAATCTTCTTCAACTTGCAAAGAAATTGAAAATATACCACATTCATGTAACTTGGTTGGGAGATTTCAGGAGTGACTTTTTCTTCCTTCAATCGCTCAAGATAAGGTGCCTAATTGACTTTTTGTTCATCTTGAGAGTTTTGTGTTTCTTCTGAATTCTCATTTTCTTTCCCACCTTTTTGAACTTCTTCTATTGGTGTAGATCGAACAGTCTGATTTCTCAACTAAATATCATTAGCATCAATCATGTTCAAATTAGGGGAATTTGTATCATTATGAGTATTTCTCGGATTTGCAACTGGTTGCGCTGGCAACTTAGCCTGGTTTACCTGTTCATTAGTAGGATTAGGGGCATTGATTGATGGAGGTGTCTGTACCCAGGGATGTTTTTGTCCCTGATTTTTCCATGGTTGAAACATGTTTGATTTTGTTGTATAAGAGCAAATTTTCACCCCATGTGAAAATCCCCTTTTTCCCTTTATCCACCTTAGAAAACCAAGTTCAGAGGCTTAATTCCACCTAAGCCCGCTGCTTGCATCACACTTGACACCTGTTTTGAGCGTCGATGGAGGCATTTTTGTTGAGGACACCCATGCAATGCACAAACGCCTGCACTGCGTGCTTACGTCCCTGAAAGATTATCACGTCTGGAGCCTATAGAGGCGTTACACTTCCCATAGGGGGTCGATTTGTAACACCCTCCTCAGCCGACCAACCCGAATATGGCCGTTTCTCTTCATCTCTTCTTCAAATTCATCCCTTCCATATGCATTTCAGCTTCTTCAGATCTTCTACCATCTTCTACATATCCCTTCACATCTTCTAAGAGCTTCTTCACTTTCCTTACAAGCTTCACAACCCCTTCACAAGCTCTAAGAATCTTCTTCACCATCTCTTCAATGTCCAAACACTTTACACTTCACAGCAACAACATCAACACTCCACCACTTTAGTAAAGCAAGTGTGGAACAAAACACCATTACAACAGAGGCTTGAGTTCCTCTCATTTTTCTCCCCCATTAGCCTTGAGTGCTCTTGGTGGAGGTGGTAAGCTTTCACTCCTCTCCTCTATTACTTGGTTGAGTAGCATAACACTATTTTGTAGTGCTTTAAGTGCTTTTTACTTCATTTCTACTTTTCTCTCTATCTATCTGGCTGTCCGTGGAGGTGGGAACACCAAAATGGGGTCTGACTAAGGTAGGCCCCTATACAACCACCCAAAAATTTCTCTCTCCCTCTTGTGTGCAGGTATTGAAGACATTCACGAGCTGGAAGCTTCATCACTCGCACGGTCATAAGTATTTCCTTTCTTCTCCCTATCTTTGTCATTTCTACTTATTTATTTCAATTCTATCAATTTTTGTTATTTCCCTATATTTTGTAAGTTCTTAGCAATCGGATAGAAGCATTCACTTTTCTATTTTCTGAGACATTCTCGTTCTCTGGTTTGTACGAGATGCCAGCGTGCCTCCAAGATTCCAGTGCGCCACATTATCGTCCGCTTCTTGCGCTGACATCCTTTGGCCAAGAGCTCATCAGTTTGTCCAGAAAATCTCTGTGACCTACTCTTTCAGATTCTAAAACTCTCGCCGCTGTTCCATTGAGGAAGTATAGGGTAGTTCACCCCGTGAGGCTCTCTGAATGAAGAGAACTCGTGAGTAGCAAATCCCCCTATATTACATTTTGGTGAACCCGACGTGAAGAATAATGTTCTTCAAAAAACTAGTAATTTATTTACCTCTACTTGGAGGGGTCATAAATTTTGACTCAGTGCTCAGTAGTTGAATTTTAGGGATTGACACAAGTTCTGACCTCAAATTCCGCTTCAGAGACCTCCGAAAACGCGATTTACTAAAACATAGAAAATATTGAAAAAATTGTAATGGATTTAATATCTTCTTTTATTAGTTTAGTATCTATTTCTGTTCAAAATGTAAATGATGTTCCATTTCATGCGTGTGATGGTGACTTGGATTTACCCATGTCACTTGGTATCTTTGATTCTTCTCACAAAAGTCCTCTTACTTTAGAGGATGTTTTGTTGCAAGAAGATGAAATCATTGATACTTTTATCAATGTTACTCTACCTTCCATTCATTCCAACGCACACTCTTGTAGAGATGATGCATTTGTGAATGATGAATCTACCTCTTGTTCCAATGCACTCTCTTCTAGAGATGATGCGTTAGCAAATAATGAACCTCCTTCCACATCTGATTCTCCCTGGATCGATGTTGAGAATGTTTATTCAAATAACTATTCCACATTTGATCCTGTTTGGATTGATGTTGAGAATATCTATTCAAATAATTATTCTACTAGTTGTGATGATTCAGTAAATGCAGTTTGTGTCTTTGCTACCTCTTAAAGGCCGAAGAGACTGATTATTTAAGTGACTCCACCTATTACTTATTTTAAAAGGGTTTGTTCTATTAATGGTGTTCCATTTGATAACGACTCTCCTGATCTCTCTACGACTCCCTATGATAGAGAGGTATCCCATACTTATGAGAATATAATGAATAAATAATCTAGTCTTCCTCTAGCTCCCAAACCTATGACTAAAGCACCTAGTGGTTACGATCTTGTCGAGCAACCTCAGGTTACTTTGGATAAGGTCTCACTATGGGAGTTGCTTTAGTCTACTTTTACCTCTCCTCAAAGGAATGCATGTCCTTGTGATGATTGGGATTCATTAGACTTTACAGGTTCCTTTATCTAGGAATATAAAGTTAACCCGATCGGCTTAGACCTTTCGATAACATCATCTGCAAGAAAACATCATCTACACCTGCTATCGAAGATGCTCACTCTTTTGTATCGAGGGGTAAGGTGAATGTAAATTGTGATGCTCTTGGTGTGGATCCTCCTTCTGGGAAAAATGATCACACTTATGTTAAAGAGTTTGATGTTGGTAGTCCTATTAAGAAGGTTGATGGTGATCTCATAAAGAAGTGTGATCCCTGCTATTGGGACGATGCTCTTTATGAGGATCCTCCTTCTTTTCAAGATCTACAAACATGTTACAGCCTCGACTTTAAGCTTGTCTCTAAATATGGCTATGAGCATAAAGGTTGTGGGCATAATGAACAAGGCATTCAAGTCTCTATAAAATTCTCACCCTGCAGGCATACTTTGGGACTTTGTTGCTAGAAGGAATGATCTAAACATAAGCCATGGTTGAGTGACAAGAATTCTTCTTAACCTTGTTTTGTTGAAAATATTCTCCCTCCATTGTCTTCTATCTTCGTGCCTTCTTCTTCTTCTTCTTCTTGTGAGCAGTCAAACTTTTCTCCATAAGAGAAAGGGTTGCTCCAACTCCTCATCCTTTATCTGAGCAAGAGTGTATTTTGTTGCGGATTTTAAAAGCCCACTTAATCACTCTTCCTTCTCCTACACATAATAAACTTCATAAACACAACAAAGGAAAACATTCTTTCTATGCATACCATCGAGTGCTTGGCCATTCCACTAGTGAATGCAAAGCTTTGAAAGACAAAATACAACAACTTCATGATTCAGGTGCCATCAAACTCCCATTTGATTGATGCACCTTCCTTTTCTTTGCTTGACAAGTGATATCGAGGTTTACCTCTATCCTGTATGTTTGCATGATTCTCCTCCCCTATATGTTGGGAGCAGTGATAGCTCATTTCAGAGATGTGTGTCCTTCTTAAGGACCCCTCTCTTCATTGTGTCTTTCAAATGAAGCGTCCCTTGAGTGGACCCCTTTTATCTTTTGAAGGGTTCCCAAGGGACCTCTTGAATGAATTCATCGACGTCTAGCTTGGAGGTAGCCCAACTAGACCTATTTCACAACTTGGTGTCTAGCTTGGGGGCAGCCCGACTAGACCTATTTCACAACTTTTTGTCTAGCTTGGGGGCACCCTGACTAGACCTCGCTTTTCAAATAGTGCATCCCTTGAGTGGACCCCTCTTCCTTTCGAAGGGTTCCTTAGGGACCCCTTTGAAATCCTTTCAACTTGATGATGGTTTGAATGATTGTTTGCTTACTCACTTTGCAGGACTGAGAACCTATAGAGCCCCTTTACATACTTAGTCGGTGATACGGGTTCTCCTCCTCGAGCGAGGTTTGCTTTTATCACCTCTTTTGTGGTGTGGGTTCTACTCCTGAGCGAGTTTTTCTTTCACCTCACACTTTTTGGTGATACAGGTTCTCCTCCTCGAGCGAGGTTTTCTTTTATTACCTCTTTTGTGATACGGGTTCTCCTCCTCGAGCGAGGTTTTCTTTTATCACACTCTTATTTTGTGGTGTGGGTTCTACTCCTGAGCAGGTTTTTCTTTCACCACGCGCTTTTTGGTGATATGGGTTCTCCTCCTTGAGCAAGGTTTTCTTTTATCACACTTATTTTGTGGTGTGGGTTCTACTCTTGAGCAGGTTTTGCTTTCACCACACTTTTTGGTGATATAGGTTCTCCTCCTCGAATGGGGTTTGCTTTTATCACATGCTTATTTTGTGATGTGGGTTCTACTCCTGAGTGGGTTTTGCATTGACCACACACTTTGTTCATTTCTATCTTTCTCTTCTCTCTTGTATATACAGGATCAAGGATTTGCATCTTCTTCATCTTGAGTATATGCTCTCTCTTCAGCTTCATAGTTCTGCAGAATTATGAAGTCCTCTTTTGACCCTGTACTCTCAGGTTTTCCAAATCGTGGTCTGCTTCCTTAAGGCTTCAGGTATATGTTTCTAACCCTACTCTTTCTTGATCTACTTTATCGAGCACTCATTAGTGTTCGCGCTCGCTAAAGTCAGGGAAAAATGTATAAGAACGAATTTGCACCCCATGTGCAAACCCCCTTTTTTCCTTTATCCACCTTAGAAAACCATGTTCTGAGGCTTAATTCCACCTAAGCCTGGTGCTTGCATCACACTTGGCGCCTGTTTTGAGCATTGGTGGAGGAATTTTTGTCAAGGATGTCCACATAGAGCATAGATGTCTGAGCGACGCACTTACATCCCTAACATATTCCCGTGTCTAAAGCCTGCAGAGGCGTTACACTTCCCATTGGGGGTTGATTTGTAACACCCTCCTTGGTCGACTGATCTGAATATGGCTGCTTCTCTTTATCTCTTCTTCAAATTCATCCCTTCCATATAAATTTTAGCTTCTTCAGATCATCTACCATCTTCTACACATCCCTTCACATCTTTTAAGAGCTTCTTCACTTCCCTCACAAGCTTCACAACCCCTTCACAAGCTCTAAGCAGCTTCTTCACCATCTCTTCAATCTCCAAACACTCTACACTTCATAGCAGCAACATCAACACTCCACCACTTCAGTAGAGCAAGTGTGGAACAAAACACCATTGCAGTAGAGGCTTGAGTTCCTCTCATTTTTCTCCCCCATTAGCCTTGAGTGCTCTTGGTGGAGGTGGTAAGCTTTCACTCCTCTCCTCTATTACTTGGTTGAGTAGCATAACACTATTTTGTAGTGCTTTAAGTGCTCTTTACTTCATGTTTATACTTTTCTCTCTATCTATCTAATTGTTCGTGGAGGTGGGAACACCAAAATGGGGTCTGACTGAGGCAAGCCCCTATACAACCATCCAACAATTTCTTTCTCCCTCTTGTGTGTAGGTATTGAAGACATTCACGAGCTAGAAGCTTCATCACTCTCACAGTCATAAGTATTTCCTTTATTCTCCTTATCTTTGTCATTTCTACTTCTTTATTTCAATTCTATGACTTTTTGTTATTTCCCTATATTTTTAAGTTCTTAGCAATCAGATAAAAGCATTCACTTTGCTATTTTCTGAGACATTCTCGTTCTCTGGTCCGTACAAGACGCCAACATGCCCACTTCCTGCACTAACGTCCTTTGGCCGAGAGCTCGTCAGTTTGTCCAAAAAATCTTTGTGACCTGCTCTTTCAGATTCTAAAACTCTTGACGTTGTTCCATTGAGGTAGTATAGGGTAGTTCACCTCGTGAGGCTCTTTGAATGAAGATAACTCGTGAGCAGCGAATCCCCTTATATTACGGTTGCCATGATAGTTGATTTGACTACCACTATGGTTGTTGATTAGCTTACCACTATGATTTGTTCCATTCAGGTTGACCCAAAATGTAGGTGGTGGTTGTGATTGATATGGAGAGATCCATTGATTATGGTTTTTCCAAGGGTTTTGATTCCAATTAGATGTAGAACCATATTGCCTTTGATTAGCATTATACCCCATGTTTTGAGATATTTGGCCAACATAATTAATCTCTTCCTCTACCACAGGTGGTTTCTTGAGATTGCTCTTAATTCCGGCCAAAAGATTACAAGAACTTGTGGAGTGATGTTTCTCACAAATTTCACAGATATCAACTTTGATTCAATAGACACTCTCTTAAAAAATGTTTCCCTCTACACTTGGAACAATAAATGGATAAAGGCTTAGTATTCTTCTTATCTCCTTGCATGTTGAGATGAAGAAGTAAATCAATTTTCATGTTTGCTAATTCCTCCATTACTTGAGACACATCAGTAATATGAGCCTTGTTTCTTCAGGAATTTCTAGTTCCTACTCTAGTCCTAGAGTAGTTTCTACATATTTCAACAATATCATCCAAGGAAAGCTTATTAATGTCTCCTTTCCCCATAAGATTCAAAGACTCTCTAGATTCATTATCAATTCATCTCAAAAAAATTATTTTACTAATTTAATTATCCAACCCATTAGTACACCTCTGGTGCACAAACTGAAATCTATTGGCGTAATCTTCCAAACTTTTGTCCTCCATTTGTCTCATTCGAAACAATTCCTCCTTCTTATCCCTTGCTTGTCAGTAATCTTGGTACTTATCCAAGAAATCAGTTTAAATTTGCTGCAAGTTGTGATTGTTCCTGCACCTAAACCCATGAACCAACGTAAAGCTAACTCTTTCAAGGTAGAAGGAAATAACTTCAACTTCTTGTTATCAGCTATATAATCATAGGTTTGGGATGAAACTTTAAACCCAAAAAGGAATTGATCTGGATCTACAAAAGTTTTTCCCCTAAAGGTAGGCAAAACCGAAAGTGAAATATTCTTCATAGGAGACTCAACATCTTGTCTTTCAAGATTAATAGGAGAAGAAAAGGTCCTATTCGCTAGTGGATGTTCTGGTTGGTTACCCATTTCTTCTTGAAATGGATCTCTATTCTCTTCTTGATTTTCGATTTGATGTTGTTGAATGTCTTGTTCTTGATCAAAATCAATATTTCTTCCAAAATCAATATCTCATGGAAGAAACCTCCCTAGATGGTCTCTAGCTCGTCTCATACACAATTTAAATATTTCTTCCTTATTAACAGTGAGGCTTAACACTTAATAGCCAGATCTTTTATTCCCCAACAACGGTGCCAATAATGATGGGAAAGGTCATCGATATCACAACTTGCATCATTTAGTCTTTTAATTATCGAACCGGGTGTGTCTTAGAGCTATATGCGATAAGGATGATTTTCACAGATTTTTGGGGGGTTTCACACTGTACACAATGAATTTTGGTTTTAGTTTGGCTTGTTCGGGAGCTTTCAGGAGCTGAACTTTAGCGACTAATTCCTAAGGATTAATTCTATCTCATTTCCTAATTTAAAGTTTTGTTGACTTATTTCTAACTTTGCTTGACTTGATTGAGACTAATTCATGGAAAATATTAAAATTAATTTAATTCTTAATCTAGAATTCAAAATTTAAATTTAATTCTAATTTACTTCGAAAGAAATCTATTTTAAGATTTACTGGAAAAATAAATGCTAATTTAAAGAACATAAATAAATTGCAAGGAAATAATTATTAATCTAGAAAACATAAATACTAATTTCCATGAGTAAATTCCAAACAAGTTTTAGTTTCATCTTTCCATAAGTTTTCATCATTACCTCTATTAAACCTAATAGATAATTGTCAAACTTAATTTCTACAAACAACATCTAAATCTTGATTAACCCAATAAAATTTATGATAAATTTAATAAACCATTCTATCAAGATGAACTTAGCTTAAAAGCGATTAAACACAACTGTTGAAAATGATTCAAATTGGTTTAACATTCCAGATTCAATATCCATTGAACAAAAATAAAATAAACTTAGAGTAATACCACACAAGGTCACTTCCTTTGGTTGAGCGGCCCCTGCTCTTCCTCTGGTGAGACCTCTAACATAGTGATTCAAGTTAACTTCTTATTTTCATTCAAAATGACCCAAACAGGGACGCAAAACAAAGTAGTGCAACAATTACAAATTCTAATTGAAAAAAATCTAACTCCTTTCCTAAAACCTAGAGATGGATATTTATAATAATATCCTTTATTGAATTCAAAACATGGCGTTAACCACCAAAATACAAAGCATCTAAACTAAATACTAAAACATAATTGAAAATAGATAGAGGGAAAACACTAGATCAATGTTGGGATAGGAAGTTCCCAAACCGACTAAGAGGAGTTGATTTGAAACTTCAGTGATTCATCATCCAGCCAGAATGATCATGAGTGTGATTGTATTCATGCGGTTAAATAGGGAGTTTAACTTTATCTTTGAACTAAGTCATCAATCATTAGTCTTAAATACCCTAAATAAGATCCTCAAAAATAGGATACCAATTATGACAGTAAAAGATTCAAACTGCATAATTAATTCATCATTATCACCACAAAAGCAACACATTCAATGCAAAGCATTACCTCTAATATATTTACTAATTTAGCCAAACATAAAGTAAAAAAAATAAATATATCAGCATATAGTCTACCACCATTCATGTTAATTAATAATATAACTGAGTCTTTTAAACTATAAAAGGACTATTTAAAATTATTTCTGAGGCACTCATCAATGAGGTTAGAATTTCTCATGTGTTCAGGGAAGCTAATACCCTGGCTAATGGGATTGCTAATTTAGAAGTGGTGGCTCAAAATAATTGGAGTGATTATGAATCCTTTCCACTTAATCTTAAGAATATTTTTAATCATGACCAGTTGTTATATCATGAAGGCGGTTAAGCTGGGAGATAGGACTTTTTACCTCTTCCTAATTTGGTTTTTACTCGTTGAGGTCTGTGCCTGCTTGTTTAATAATTGCATTCTTGATGTCCATAAGATTATGAGCTGGGAGCTAAGGTATGCTTGTACTTGGTGTGGTAGGATCACACATTTTATGGGTCTCTTTTGCATTGCATTGTGGTTTGTTCGACTTATCTTGCATTTGCAGAAAATTAAGGTGCTAGTGTAGTGTGATCCATTGCATGCTACCATGGGAAGAGCTCATTGCAGAGTGGAGTCGAGTTAATGTGAAGAGTTTAGTAGTAATGAAATTGTTTGGGAGCATCTAGAAAAGGGTGGTGTCAACTCCTATACGTTGAAGCTCCATGGTTCAAACCCTGAAGTCACAAAAGCGTTTGTTAAAGGGTGGAACAACAAGATTTTGCGCTACAATGGAGTGGAATTTAATATTAATGAGGATTTCATCACTGAGGTGACTAGTCTTCCTTCAAATGGAAGGAAATTTTACAGAGATAGGGTTGTGGCAAAGAAGGCCCTTGCAAATTTCTTCAAACATGATGAGAAGAAAAGGCTTGTGACAATTGGTAGTGGTGCATATGCTCGAAAATCAATCAAGCCGATTTGGAGGGTCATTGCTCTAGCCATTATCCAATATTTCACTTTAGAGGGTAGGTTTTTTGTAATCTACAACTATCATTTCATGTTATTGAATCATTTCCACTATAATTCTTTGGTTTCGTTTCCTTTTTACCTTTGGATTTCTATGAAAACAAGTATTGAGGATCATAGGAAGAACCCTAGGAAGGCTATTCTCCATGAAGGTTGTATGAATCTTATTTTTGAGCACATTAAGTTGAGGATGATTCTTGTTTTTCCTAAGACCCCGACCCGTAAAAAAGGTGGAAAAAATACTGGGTTTGATACTAGTGAATCGACAGAGGAATGGGAGGGGGATTATGAGGATGATGATTCTGATTATGAGATGTCAGAGGAGGTTAGTGATTTTGTTGAAGGTTCTGAAGAATCTGGATCCTTGTCTAAGGGGTATGAAACTGATATTGAAATGAATGAAGTCATGGTGCCTTCAGTGAAGAAGTTTGCGAAGGGGAAGAAAAAATGTCCCAGGAAAGAGAAGCGTGTTGTCAAGCAGAAGGTGGATGATTCTAGAGCTATTAAGGAGTCCCCCATTCCTAATGTCAATCAAACCTTGGGCACTGGAAAGTCTAGTGTCAGAGAGTTTTCCCCTATTCCAGATGATTTACTTGTCCCAAGTAAGGGCCTTTTGGGGTTCAAGCATCCTATGGTGGATTTTGAGAGGTGAATGAGGGATTGGGGTGTTCTAGGTGGATTGGCCCTAACCGGGCTAATTTAGATTCTCCTATTGGCACTAAGTAGGCTAAGGGGAGTGTTGTGAAGGTTGAGCGGTTAGAAATTTTGGTGGATATGGTGAATTTGCTGGATAAGCATTAGGTGAAAGTGGAGGTGATTGAAGTGGAGGATTCCCCTATTGAGGAGGATTTGGAGGGCAGAGAGGGGGCCTGGGAGGTTCCTACTGAGAATGTTGGGTCTCAAGATGCACCGTCGATAAATTGGGATGATGTCAACATGGATATTTTCTACAAAATGGTGAAGGATGGTACTCACAAATTAATTTCTCTTGTGAAGTGGCTTTTATTGGAAGTGAAGGAGCTCAATGTACAACTTAAAAATTGGCAAGATGTTTGTGTTGCGCTTGTGCATAGTAATCAAAAGTAATGGTCAATCAAAGGTAAGGTTAAAACAATGAATGTAATGCTTGAAAGACTTGTTGTTGATGTTTATTGGATTGGTAAAACTCATGAGGAGAGGATTACATCCCTGGAAATGGTGGTCCAAAAGACTATTGAGGAGAGGTTTGTTAATATGGATGAAAAAATTAGTAAGCTTTCTAATGATTTGAAGACTATTGTTAAGATTAGCAGTAATTCCTTGAATTCTACTGCTAAGGGTCTCTCTATTTTAAATGAGAAAGCTATAAAATTGACTGGTAAGTCTCTAGATCTGGGTGATCATGAGAAGGCCATTGAGGATGTTAACTGCTTGAATCTAGAAGAGAGGATTGAGGAAATTGGTCCTGATATGGAGAAGATTCTAGATGTTGGCCAGTGTTTGAGAATAAGGAGCAAGACCAAGAAATGGGCTGCTATCTCGTTTAAGGAGCTCAAGGATGTGGTTGAGATGCATGAGGGGGTCATTGAGGAAAATATGGCCTCATCCAATTTTATTGAAAAAATGTTGTATCTTTATTGTTTCTTTTGTTTGGTCAACCGTGTTGCTGATGTTTTGTTGTTGGGCTGCTGACGGGTTTCTTGGTTTTTTCTTTTGTCAACTTTTTGGTTTTTTGGGTTGCTATTTATATTTATTTAGTCTTTTGCAACTTCTCTTCATTGTAAAGGCTTTTGGGGTCCCTTCAAAACCTGCTTTTCCTTATAAAAAACAAGGATTATTTTCTAGAATTATTAATCCAATAGGGTACCAAGATTCCATACCATTATGATCCATCCAAATTAAATAAACTCATTAAAAAATAACCACCCGCCTCATCTCCCTTTGATAATCCATGGGGGAACCTCTCTTGAAAAAACCTTACAATCAAAACTTCACAAACTAGAAGAGATAGCATGGACGCAATGCTTAACCTCCAACCATCCTCCAATCCTATTCCAATCCTATTATAAAATCTTACCCAAATAACCATTCCAAACCCATCTTCCCAAATTTGTGTTAAAATTCCAACTAATCTATTCCATTAAAGTACTTGACCAACCAAATAATCTTCTCTCCCTACATCATATCCACTCCAATCTCTCTTTCCAAAAAATAAATTTTCATATCAAATCTATCCCCTCAAAATTTTATGCCTATGCACACAACATATTTATCTCAAAATTTTATTCCTCTAACCATGTCACATCAATCTCCCCTCAACTCAAAACACACATCTAGCTAGCACATGATCCTATCTTTCCACATCACAATATCACCAAATACCACCTATTAACCAACAATAAATAAATCTCAAACATGTTAACTAATAATCACTACCTCTCATCAACACAACTTATCCACTCTAAAATTCCAACCATGGAAGATCCTTTGCACAAGAAACAGATGAAATAAAACAATTAATCAAAGGATTATAACCAAGGAAACAAAATCAAAAGAAACCATATAAATTTGAAGAATGTTATACCACATTGAATGAGGACTTCCTATGATTTAATCTAACATGGCTTAGATAGGACAACTTTTTTGTTCTTATGAGATACCTCTACATACAATTATGTTGCCTATAATGGAATTCTTGGTGTGAACAATGACTTGTGTAGTAGTTGGAAATCTATAATTTCCTCTTATTTATCTACAATATATTTTATTTGTGGTGTTGTATATTCCTTTATTTTATTTATTTTCATCCTTTCTCTTCTACCTATTTCAAGGGGACTTCTATAGCCTCTTCTTCCTTTTCTTCCTCTATGCACTTGTGTGAATTTTCTCTTGGCCTTTTGTTTTGACCTCACCCTTAATTGTAAGGACCCCTTTTCTAATATTTAATTTTCTACACTCATTTATAAGAGGACCTCTATTGCTTCTCTAAGAGTTGATTATGCTCTACTTTCTCCTAATTTTCTTTTTCATAGTGGTGTGGTGGTTATTTCTCTCATTGTGTGTATCTTCAACGATATTTTCTCCATCTCTTCTCTTAATTTTTCATGTGCTTTGGAGTATTTTATTTTAAACCCAAAGGATCCTAACTTTATCCTATTCGACCATTTCCTTTGTTCCCACCAATGGTGAATCAAATGTTTCTATTATCTCTAGAGGTTGTTTATCCTTTTTATTCCTCATTTTCATGCAATTTTTCTTTATCCTTTTCTAATTTATATTAAGTTTCCTTCTTCATATTCTTCTCTACATACTCGTCATAGGTGTATACCTTTAAGTACTTGGATGACACCAATAATCCTTGTATGATAGCCTTTGTTAATTTATTTATGAGTTTATATGGTATTCTTAGTACCCATGAGGTGTGTAACTCCACTACTCCACATAAAATATATATCAACAAAAATTATGATTTATTTTTTATATTTCTACACTCTTGCTAAGGATACACGATCTTTTTTTTGCATCTTCGCAAGTAAAAAATCTCGAAAACCCCTCAATATATCTCTCAAAATGATGTTTCTTTTTAAAATTCATCACATCATGTGTGTTAATTTGAGAGGTTATTATTCTCGTAGCTAACCATATATAACCCCCATATGTTGGTAATTGATGCATAAGACTAAGGAAAATGATAAGAAATCCATACCTAAAGGGGTAATTTATTTGTTTTGTTCACTCTAGGTTCTCCAATAGTTGCTCTCATAGTACCTCACATAAATCAAACTCATTTTTATTATAATCTCTTATAAAATGAGAATGATGGTTCCAATTGATAAGTTCTCTGTTGTTGTATAGTGTATCTTGTATGTTATTCCATTGTTATGTACTAAATAATAGGGCTTTAATGTATTTAACCAATAATTTGTGACCATTGGAGGTTGCACTAGTTAATTCCATCATCATCTTATTTTTCACCTTCTTCTTAGCTAGGAATTCTCCTTTGTCACATAGCCATATTACTAACTTGATCACTTGTTTAGTAATTTGATAAAGTTGGTTCAAATATATGAAATCCAAATAAATACAACTCAATATTTGTTGGATGTTGTGGTTGTGTTGTTGATATGTGGTTTTCATTGATGTCAACACTATTAGCATTATTGTATTAAAGGCTGTATATGTCGAGGATATTGAGAAAATTGTTAAAGAAAGAGTTCCAGGTTTCCAGTGGAACTATGAAGGTCATGAAGGTGTATTGTTCTGTACATTGAAGATCAACTATTGTGGACTAAAGGGTTTATTGTTGAGTTTATCTAGTCCATCCACTAGAAGTTTCAGAGGTCCATGTGAAGATTTGTTCAAGTTATGAAGATTTGTGTTCTAACAATGTTTATGTGGTCTATGTTAGTGTTCTTGATTAAATTTGGTGTGATTATGGTAATTCTAGTTGCTACAGATGTTTCTCTATTATTTCTTGGTGCTTGTGGATGTTTCTAGATCATGCTCTATCTTTGTTGAATGTCTGCGTTGATTGGTGTGCTCATGGTCAAAGATTTTTCTCGGTATGTTCGGGTTTTCATGTTCTTGGTCGACATGATGGTTGTGGCGTGTTGTGGATCCTTGAAGATTTAATTTTGAATTTTTGGCACATGCGAGGATATTGTTTTGGGTCGCATCATGATAGTAGCCGATGGTGTTTGATCCACATTGAAATTTTGTTTGTAAAATTGGGTCAACATTGCAAATATGTCTTATATTTTGGTTGACAGGGTTGTTGATGTAATTCCATGTTGTGGATATATAAGAGAAATTATTTGAGTGAAGTTAGTGTGTGCAGAAGAGTGAGTGTATGCCAGAGAAAGTGCAGATGTGCGAATAGTGTCCAAATCATTCGATTGCAGAGCAAAGTGAGAAGTTTGAGTGAAGTGTGAAGAAGGTTTTATGTGCTTAACTGGAACTGTGATCAGGCTTGTGAAGAAGCTATTTCCTCAGTTCATACCCTATGGATCTAATTCATATTGTTGTGTATTGTTGGGCAATGAGCCCTCTTGTATTTGAGTAGTGAGCTCTAGGCAGTGTGCCTGAATGCATGTGCATTCCCACTATTTTTCTTATACTTTTAACAGGGTATAATATTATGGACTAACATCCATCGTGGTTTTTCCCCTAATAGGGTTTCCACATAAAAAATATTGGTGTTCTTTGTGCTTCTGATGTGTTGTTTGTTCATGGTTTACTATTCATTCATTAGATTTAAGATTAAGTTAAGTTTGAAAAAGTTTAAATATTCTGTGACAATTGATTCACCCCCCCTTAGTTGTTTGTCTTTGTTTTTAAAACAATTGGTATTAGAGCAGGTTTCTCTGGAGAAGTTTAAAAACTTGAGGTGATCTGAGATGGCATCATACAAGAAGGACAGTCCTAGATTTGATGGAACAAACTACTCATTGTGGAAAACTAGGATGGAGTGTCATTTTAGGTGTATTGGTGAACCCTTCTGGAAAATTACAAAGAACAAAATATAATTTATTCCTCATAATGGTCCTTCCATTGCTAATGTATGGATTAAAGGGTAGAAGAATAATTTAGGGGCTATGGAAAACTGCTAGAACTCTAAGGATTTGAAATAGAAAAATGCTGAAATGGGATTTAGAGAATGACTCATTCTAGATGTGAATTTGGAAACTTTGTATAAGAAGGAGATGTACATGTGAGATGGCTAAGCTATAAAATTTGAGAGAACCCAAACTGTGAGAATTTGAAGATGGGTGAATGAAATATTTCTTCTTTTATGCAAGAGTAGAGATAGTGATAGATTATTAGATGTGTTTGTGGTGGTGCCACGGAGGAGAGGAAGAAATTGTGGCTAAAGAATTCTCTTCAGATGTTCCTCCCTCCTACAAAGTGAATGCTCATGCTATTGAAGAAATGTCAGGATCATTGTGATGAATGTGAGCCAAGATACCATTGATTGGTGAAGCTTGTTGCCTTTGAGTTGAAGCGGAATTTGGTGAATTTGTTCCCAAGACTAAATCTGCATTCAAAGCTACTGTATCTAGAAGAAATAAGCAACAATATGATCTTGGAGAGTGTTCCATAAAGTCATTCAAGTATGAAGAAGAAATGAAACAACTTGAAGATGAAGAAA
>VDFB02056351.1:29019360-29143117 GCA_007258455.2 Sequoia sempervirens
TTGATGAATCAAAAGAAAATTGTAATGAATTGTTGTTTTCAAAAAGAGAAATCAAAATGGAAACCCATTTCATGCATTATTATAGGCTATGGCTAAGTAGATCTTTGTTTTTCTACAAAATATAGAAAACCCACTTGGGTTTTTCACAAAAAATTGCAAATGCTGAAGTTTTTGAAAAAACCATCATGGAATTTTAAGGAAAAACAAAAATATAAGAGACCCATTTCATATCTTTCAGATCGTGGCCACGGTTTCTTCATTTCATTCTCAAATACAATATAGTTATTTCAAATGCAAATATAGAGATATTCAAAAGATGACATGGAATTTTGTCTACGGAAAAGCGACAAAGGTGTATCAAAACCCTAGCTAATTCTTTCATGGCCGCAGCCAAAGTGTCCTTTTTTAAAGGATATCAAAAACCCACCTGGGGTAGGGTATTTTAAACTTCAGATACAGAGGGAAATGCACATTTTTTCTTTATTCTTAAGAGTGGAGGCTTGAAATGATCTCTACTTACTAAAAAACAAAAGATGGGGGTCGAAAGGAAGCTCACTTGAATAGGTCGACCATTTTTATTGAGGTATGCAAGCAAATTTCATACAAAATGCTTCCATTTGAGCTGCATAAAGTCACCAATGATGGTTGTTTGATGGAGAACTAACAACATAAAAGAGAATAATGAAACAAGTTCATCAGAAAATGCTTATGGCCATGACAGTTTTGCCTTCAAAGAGCTCTAAAAAGGGTGAAAAACACAGATTTTGTCACAAAAAACTAGCTACCTATAATTTCTTGTGGTTTTCATCATGAAACGTGCCAAGAATCGACCCTGAAAAGCACCATTTCTAGTGTTGACTCCAACCCTATGACGACTGCAACATATTTTCTAGAATGGTCGACAACAAAATGATAGTGTTTTTACACATTCTTTTGTCTTTTGATGATTAGGGTTTGACCCTTTGTGATGCCAACAAGATTTTTATCCCATGTTTTAAAAATGGAGTTCATATTAATGCATTGTGGGGGCCAAACATGTGTTTATTGACTTAGACATTTTATGCCTTAAGTCTTTTTCCTTGTTTCAAAACTTTGCTAAGTCCTTCAAGCAATACAAGCATATGGAGTGTGCCAGGTCACGTGTAATATGCCTTTGACCTTTTGGTCATGAATGCATCATGTGCCTTGAAGACTTGGAATATGCCTTCCAAGAAGTGTGGAGGTTGGCCATATGGGCCAAGTTTGAGCTTTTATTTTGCCTTTGCAAATCAGAATATTGACCACATGTGGATTTATAATGCAAAATGAGAAAAGGTAAATGATCAAGTGCCTTGGAGAAATTGTGACCTTGTTTGATGTTTTTTAAGGCATTTTGGCATTTCATTATTATTTTTTACATTTGTTTCAAAACATAAAGATATCATTTAAAGTGATTTGCTAATCACTTTAGTATTTTTTATTTACAAATGTAAGGTAATTCATATTGATGGTGGGCCCTCTTATTTTTGTTCTTTGAAATGTAAGATAACTTGATTAAGTGATGTATTAGGAATCACATAATCAAGTTATTATCTTTAATGCCTTTTTGGAGTCTTGTGTTTTCAAAACATACATATTGCATGAGTCAAAGTTGGGAGACAAAATGATTGAATTGCAGAAATGAGGAGAGTGTGGGGGTGAAGTATTTGACTGTTTTAGAAGAACATGTGCTACTTTGGAGGGAGTTTTGTCACACTTTTAGCATGACTTGAGTCTGAGCTTGACTTTTCACCATTTTGGAGGCTTTTTGGAGTGACTTTAAAAGGTTTTTTTTTGGCCTCATTGCTGCATCCGACCAGAACCTTCTAGATGGACATGTGTAAGGGGTTTTGGTGGGTTTTTTGCTTAAGTAGCTTGTTTTTGCGTTTTGGAGTTAGTTCTTTCTTTCCAGTAGTAGGATAGCTTTATTTTGGAGCTATTTTTCATGGAGTAGTATTGTAACTCAGATGGACTTGTAATACAATAAGCACTTTGAATCAATAAAATAGAGCATTTTATCTTCTCTTTTCATGTTTCATAGTATGTTGTCAATGATTGATCAATTTGTCTTGTGAAAATTCATCTTTCCTTGCAAACTTGTCTCATGTTTATGCATCTATTTAGTAAAAAATGTATGTTAACAGGTTATAAGTTGTGTTGTTTAGTAGTGTTGTTAGTTGTGAAACATTTGTTTTCCTTCTAAAGGCCCTATTTATAGACCTCCTTATAAATTAATTATGTAAACTGCATTGGAAAGTGAGTTGTGTATATCAAGTTTTATGATATTGATTTGAATGTGATAGGCTGTTATCAAGTCCTAGTTGTTTTGGTGTATCACCTTAGTTATTTTTAGTATTAGGTTCATTTTTCATGCAATTCTTACCCTTTATCTTAGAAATTAGTAGTTAGGTGACATAAAAAGGAGAAGCTGACCCATAATTCGAAGGCCTGCTTTCAAATAGGACACCCACAACCTGAAAGTAGTCCCATGTTACATCCAAACCTGCTAAGTTCATTCACAACTTGGCATTAGGTTGCAGATTTGGATCCCTAGTAGTTTTAATTGTTCTTCCTTCAACTGTAACTCCTCTTTTAATTTTATTATTTCCTTTGCACTCGCCAATGCTTACACATTAGCCTAGTGTAAAGCTTCCTCAGTGTTATTTAACTATTCTTTTAACCTTGTTTCCTTTTGTTTAATTTCTTTTTCCATTTATTGAGTTCTATTGAAATATTGTTATAATTCCTCCTCTTCTCTTTTCAACTTTTCCTCAAGAAATTGCATGTTCTTTCTTTCCTATTCTAACTCAGCTTCAATCTTGGAAATTTTCATTGTCCTCAATAATTATTTTGTTTCCATTTCTTCTTCATTTTGTATGTCAAGAAATTATTCCTCTTCAATTAGTGGCTCTTTTCCTTTTCTTCTCTCAACAGTCAAGGAAGGCGAAGGGGATCTTTCGGCCTCTTCATCCTCAAATTCTTCTGAGGCTTCCCTTTCTTCCGACTGTGCTTCAAACTCTTCAACAGAGTCATGGACCTCAGTTATAGGGGTTCTTTTAGGAGATAGTATTGGGCCTTTAGGAGGACTATGAGGTTGTTCAGGGGATTGTATTAGCATTTAGATTTCTTCATGGACTTCAAAAGTCTCTTTATGGGTTTCAGAGACAGGGGTTGCAGATACAGGGGTTTCCTCAGAAGTTGACACAATAGTTTCAACTGTACTAGGGTTTTCTTCAGTCAATTCTTGTTTTCTCTTTTTGGAAGCACTACGGGTCACTCTAGTGGATTCCTATAGCTTTCTTTTGTACTTTTTCTGCTCTTCTTTAGAAGATTCTCCCTTTTCTAATTTTTCCTTTTTTACCACAGGCCCCTTTTTGGGTTTTCTTTTATGTTTTTCAATAGGTGCAGACAAAAATTGAAACCAACCTTGTTTCGTAGATTCTTTTTTCAAGAAATGATGTTTAATTATCAAATGAATTAAACCATGATATTTTATGGACAACTCTCCCTTAGATTTTACCCGGGAAATCATTGAAGCAATTTGTGAAAACAAAAATGTTGGTAAATTGATTCTAGTGGAAGGTTTTATATTTCCATACCTCAAATGTATCAACATTTGCATTCCTGGCCCTAATACTGTGTCGTATTTCCCCTCACATATGAAGAATTTAATTACCTACATTACAACAGTTCTCCAAGGCTCTTCCATGCTATTATGAGCAATTCCCTGCTAATCTCCTTTATGTAAAAGAATCTTAGGCTTCTTTTCCGATTCTTGATGAAATGTCGACACCAACTCATCGAATTTTACTAGGTCCTTATTAACTAGCTTCCCTTCAATAGGAATACCTAAAATTTCACTTATGATTTTAGGAGTAACTTCAATGATCTCATCCCTCACTCTTGTGACATTCACGTCGAAATTCCTTACAAATTCTTCCACAATTTTTTTTGGAAAGCCTTCATACTTCATAATGAAATCCAACCATCCCTTCTCTCAACAACCTCGTAGTCTCAGAATCAAGAGTAAAATTCTCTGGTTCCGCATTCCTTTTGTTTCCCATCTTTTTCTATCAATAATGGTAGACTCAACAATGGCAGTATGAGCTGTTAACCAATTTCCAGAATGATTGTTTCTTATTTGTGAAGAGTTTTTTTTGAAAAATGATATGACGTGTCATTATTTCTTTGCATTTAATTCCCTTACTGCTACGGATGCCTTGCACGTAACATTTTTTCAGTTGCAATTCAATTTGCAAAGTTGGTGGTGCCCCTGACACATGTCATTTTAATTTTGAAAGGACAAGCGAATCTCAACATGACCCGTAATCATTACGGATGCCATTTGAATGTCACATCACACTTACATCAACTTCTCTACCACTTTTTGTAATGATTAAAATAAATTTATTATAACTATTAATAACAATATGGTGGAGGTTTCTAAGCTCATAAATATTTACCTACTTTAGAAAATAATATTTTGAGAATAATATTCACATTAAGTGCACACCTTTATTTATTGCAAGCCTTCAAGTCTTTTAGGAGCCATCAGGAGTTTTCAAGAGCTACTCGAAGTTAACCCAAATAGATCGCCATTGCTGGTTTTCAGTCATCTTATCATTTTTTTTTTGAAAGAAAACTACCATTTGCTAGTTTTCAATTTACTTTCTTTTTTCCCAAGGTAAACCGCCATTTACTGGTTTTCAATTTACCTTGTTTATTCATGCAAAGATCTTCTCTCATCGAAGAAATATATTCCATGAGAAAATATTCAATACTATGTTGCAGATCTGATAAAAATTCCTCCTTTGTTGTTGGCTTATGATATATTTTCAATCGATGACCATTAACTAGCATAACTGTCCTTTCTCCATCAATTCGTATTAATTGAACAAATCCATTTTCAAATTCTTAATCTATCTCATAGGGTCCTAACCATCTTGTATGGAATTTCCCCTTAAACTCTTGAAGCCTAGAGTCAAATAATAATGCCCAATCTCCTTCCTTGAACTGTCTGGTCACAATATGCTTATCATACCATTCTTTCCTTTGCTTCTAGATCACCTTTGTGTGTTGAAGAGCTTCCATTCTCATCTCATCCAGTCTGTTTAGCTGTAAAATCCTACTTTTCTCTGACTCAGGTAAATCAATTCCAACTTCTAATGTTGTTTTCAATGTTCATAATTCAAATTCAATAGGCATGGCTAGAGTTTTTTGATACACAATTACATATGGAGAAAATATGGTTGTTGTTTTTCATGTGGTATTATAAGCCCATACTACTTCTTCTAACCTCTCTGCCCAATCCGTTTTCCTTAATGAAACAATCTTTGTCAAGATATTCTCTAATTCTTGGTTAGTGACTTCAACTTTTCCATTCGCCTGAGGATGATATGGCGGAGATTTCCTATGTATCATTTGATATCTCTTCATAAAGGCTTCCATCATCACTGATACAAATTGTGGTCCTTGGTCTAAAACTATTTCTCTTGATGCACCAAATCTCTGAAGAATTTGTTTGTACAGAAAATTAGCTACTTTGTCCTCTTATGTTATTGGAAATGCTTTTACCTCAACCCACTTTGTTGCATAGTCTGTACAAACTAGGATATAATGTTTCCCTTTAGAAGGTGGCTCGACAAGTCCCATAAAATTGATTCCCCATTTTTCAAATGGTTCTAGAGCTATCTGAGGCTAAAATGGAATCTCCATAGTTGGCATAGGTCTTCCCATCCACTAACATTCATCACAGTGCTTAACAAAGAATGAAACATCCTTTGTCATTGAGGGCCAAAAGTAACCAGCTCCTAATATCTTATGAACTATTCTAACTACTAAATATTGTCCTCCTTCTGGCTCATGATGATAGGTGTGTACAACATCATAGACATCTAACTCAACAACACATTTGCGAAGAACATGATCAGGGCGCATTTTAAATAAAATTCCATTAATCCACTAAAATCTAGAATTTTCACGAATTAACCTTCTTTTTTGTTTATGAATAAAGTGATTTGGACACTTCCCTATTACAAGGTAATTTGCAAGATCAGAAAACCACGGTGAATGAATTGATATTGCAAATAAATTTTCATTTGGAAATGTGTCATCCACTGGTTCTTGATCATCCTACAAAATAATTCTAGAAAAGAAGTCAACAACAACATTATCCTTTCCAGGCTTATCTACGATAGTCACATCAAATTCCTACAACAATAGTAACCATCTTATAATTCGTCCACCTACTACAGCTTTGGTCATCAAATATTTAATTGCAACATGGTCTGCATGTACGTAAACTTTGTAACGTGTAATATAATGCCTGAATTTTTTAATTGTATATACTACAGCTAAAAATTCTTTTTCAGTTGTATAATTTCATTCAACAAGATTTAGACTTTTGCTAACATAATAGATTGCATGCATGACATCATTATCATCTTTTTTTCCTAATACTGCACCAATAGCAAAATTGGATGCATCAGCATGGCTGTGAAATAGAACTCCCCAAATAGGTCGTTTGATAATTGGAGAAGTTGTTAAAGCTTTTTAAATTGTCTCAAAATATTTTTGACAATCATTTGTCCATACAAACTCCTCATCTTTTTTGAGCAATGTAACAAAGGTTCAACAATTCTACTAAACCCTTCAATAAATCTTTTGTAATATCTGGCATGCCCAAGAAAGCTGCAAATGCCTGTTTGATTCATAGGGATCTCAATGTTTTGAATAATTTCTACTTTCTTGGGATCAACTTTTATCCCCTCTTTTGAGATGTGATGTCCCAGAACAATACCTTTTTTCATCATAATTGAACTCTTTTCATGATTTAAGGATAACCTATGATCTTTACATCTCTGCAAAACCTTTTTCTAATTTTTCAAGTGCTTTCTCAAATGTTTTTGCATGAACTGTAAAGTCATCCATATATACTTCGACACATGAATTTGTGAAATCTATAAAAATAGCAAGGACTGCTCTTTGAAAAGTGCCTGGCGCATTACACAGTTCAAATGGTAAAACTGTATAAGTGTATGTACCCCAAGGATAGGTAAAAGCAGTTTTATATTGATCTTTAGGAGCTACTTGGATCTGATTGTATCCACTAAAGCCATCAAGAAAAGAGAAATAACTATTGCCAACTAGGTTATCAAGCACTTGATTAATGAATGGCAATGGAAAATGATCCTTCTTTGTGGCTTTATTCAATTCTCTATAATCCACACACACATGCCATTTACCATTTTTCTTGGGAAGACTAACCAATGGAGAAACCCACTGACTATCAGATATTGGGTAAATGAACCCTACTTTTAGCAGCTTTTCTATTTCTTGTTTAACAATATCACAAAGAACATGATTGATTCGCCTTTGACTTTGTTTGATTGGTTTTACATCTTTAGTGTAAATGTGATGACTACAAATTGAAGGATGAATTCCTCTCATATCCTTATACTCCCAAGAAAATGCTTCAATATGTTTTTCTAAAATTTCCTTCAATTCTTTTTCTTGTGTTGGGGACAAAGATGAATTAATGTTGAGAGGTTTATCCCTAGCTATTGTAATTTCTTTACCATCATTTTTAGAATCAAGGGGAATTCCAACAAGTGTATTCAGAGGACAAGAGTGTTGTTGATGCAATGTTGCTTGACAATTTCCTTTCTCAATTTGATTAATGTATTCAGAAGTAAACTCTTGTTCTTCACATTCTTCAACATGTTCAACCAAAGTAACCATATCTAACTCTACAATACCATCACCCTCTGATTCCACATCCTCATCAACCCAAAGTTGAGTGTTAGGTTGTATTGATGGTTGTGCTGGAGGATAAAGTGACAACTCTTTCTATTTTTGACCATTTGAAATGATCATACTTCTAGATCTACAATCTATTAAGGCTGTAGCAGTAGCCATCCATGGTCTACCTAAGATAATTGGATAACTAAATTATTTCTTTATAGCTTTAAGAACCAAAAAGTCAACTGGATAATCCCATGTGTCAATGGTGACCATGATCTCTTCAATAATGCCTTCAAGTTTGGTAGTAGATTGGTCAGCCAACTGTAAAACAGTTGTTGTGGGTTGAACAGTTGTCGTTCCTAGCATTTCAACAGTATCGAATGTGATAACATTTGGGGCAGCTCCCAAATCAATTAGAACATTGGATATTTCAACTCCTTTAATACTCAAGGTTATTACAGGACTACCAGGATCATTATATTTCTGAAGAAGCAATCTTCCTAATAACACATTAGTGAGTTTTGCCCCTATTTGTATTGTGAGAGGTAATTTCTTCTTCCTCCATGGAGTTTCCATGGAAAGGGACTTAACCAACTAATTTATCTGTAGTATATCTTTAATGGCTTGTAAAAATGGTATTTCAATGTTAATCTTCTTCAACTCGCAAAGAAGTTGAGAATAGACCACGTTCATGTAACTTGGTTGGGAGATTTCAGGAGTGACTTTTTCTTCCTTGAATCACTCAAGATAAGGTGCTTGATTGAATTTTTATTCATCTTGAGAGTTTTGTGTTTCTTCTGAATTCTCATTTTCTTTCCCACCTTTTTGAACTTCTTCTATTGGTGTAGATCGAACAGTTTGATTTCTCAACTGAATATCATTAGCATCAATCATGTTCAAATTAGGGGAATTTGTATCATTACGAGTATTTCTTGGATTTGCAATCAGTTGGGCTAGAAACTAAGGTTGGTTTACCTGTTCATTAGTAGGATTAGGGGCATTGATTGATGGAGGTGTCTGTACCCAGGGACGTTTTTGCCCCTAATTTTTCCATGGTTGAAACATGCCTGATTTTGTTGCTGTATAAGAGTGAATTTGCACCCCATGTGAAAATTCCCTTTTTCCCTTTATCCACCTATAAAACCAAGTTCAAAGGCTTAATTCCACCTAAGCCCACTGCTTGCATCACACTTGGTGCCTGTTTTGAGCATCGGTGGAGGCATTTTTGTCGAGGACGCCTGTGCGATGCGCAAACACCTGCACTACGCGCTTACGTCCCTGACAGATTCTTGCGTCTGGATCCTGTAGAGGCGTTCCCATTGGGGGTCAATTTGTAACACCCTCCTCGACCAACCAACTCGAATATGGTTGTTTCTCTTCATCTCTTCTTCAAATTCATCCCTTCCATATGCATTTCAACTTCTTCTGATCTTCTACCATCTTCTACACATCCCTTCACATCTTCTAAGAGCTTCTTCACTTCCCTCACAAGCTTCACAACCCCTTCACAAGCTCTAAGAAGTGTCTTCACCATCTCTTCAATCTCCAAACACTTTACACTTCACAACAACAACAACACTCCACCACTTTAGTAAAGCAAGTGTGGAACAAAACACCATTACAACAGAGGATTGAGTTCCTCTCATTTTTCTCCCCCATTAGCCTTGAGTGCTCTTGGTGGAGGTGGTAAGCTTTCACTCCTCTCCTCTATTACTTGGTTGAGTAGCATAACACTATTTTGTAGTGCTTTAAGTGCTCTTTACTTCATGTTTATACTTTTCTCTCTATCTATCTAATTGTTCGTGGAGGTGGGAACACCAAAATGGGGTCTGACTGAGGCAAGCCCCTATACAACCATCCAACAATTTCTTTCTCCCTCTTGTGTGTAGGTATTGAAGACATTCACGAGCTAGAAGCTTCATCACTCTCACAGTCATAAGTATTTCCTTTATTCTCCTTATCTTTGTCATTTCTACTTCTTTATTTCAATTCTATGACTTTTTGTTATTTCCCTATATTTTTAAGTTCTTAGCAATCAGATAAAAGCATTCACTTTGCTATTTTCTGAGACATTCTCGTTCTCTGGTCCGTACAAGACGCCAACATGCCCACTTCCTGCACTAACGTCCTTTGGCCGAGAGCTCGTCAGTTTGTCCAAAAAATCTTTGTGACCTGCTCTTTCAGATTCTAAAACTCTTGACGTTGTTCCATTGAGGTAGTATAGGGTAGTTCACCTCGTGAGGCTCTTTGAATGAAGATAACTCGTGAGCAGCGAATCCCCTTATATTACGGTTGCCATGATAGTTGATTTGACTACCACTATGGTTGTTGATTAGCTTACCACTATGATTTGTTCCATTCAGGTTGACCCAAAATGTAGGTGGTGGTTGTGATTGATATGGAGAGATCCATTGATTATGGTTTTTCCAAGGGTTTTGATTCCAATTAGATGTAGAACCATATTGCCTTTGATTAGCATTATACCCCATGTTTTGAGATATTTGGCCAACATAATTAATCTCTTCCTCTACCACAGGTGGTTTCTTGAGATTGCTCTTAATTCCGGCCAAAAGATTACAAGAACTTGTGGAGTGATGTTTCTCACAAATTTCACAGATATCAACTTTGATTCAATAGACACTCTCTTAAAAAATGTTTCCCTCTACACTTGGAACAATAAATGGATAAAGGCTTAGTATTCTTCTTATCTCCTTGCATGTTGAGATGAAGAAGTAAATCAATTTTCATGTTTGCTAATTCCTCCATTACTTGAGACACATCAGTAATATGAGCCTTGTTTCTTCAGGAATTTCTAGTTCCTACTCTAGTCCTAGAGTAGTTTCTACATATTTCAACAATATCATCCAAGGAAAGCTTATTAATGTCTCCTTTCCCCATAAGATTCAAAGACTCTCTAGATTCATTATCAATTCATCTCAAAAAAATTATTTTACTAATTTAATTATCCAACCCATTAGTACACCTCTGGTGCACAAACTGAAATCTATTGGCGTAATCTTCCAAACTTTTGTCCTCCATTTGTCTCATTCGAAACAATTCCTCCTTCTTATCCCTTGCTTGTCAGTAATCTTGGTACTTATCCAAGAAATCAGTTTAAATTTGCTGCAAGTTGTGATTGTTCCTGCACCTAAACCCATGAACCAACGTAAAGCTAACTCTTTCAAGGTAGAAGGAAATAACTTCAACTTCTTGTTATCAGCTATATAATCATAGGTTTGGGATGAAACTTTAAACCCAAAAAGGAATTGATCTGGATCTACAAAAGTTTTTCCCCTAAAGGTAGGCAAAACCGAAAGTGAAATATTCTTCATAGGAGACTCAACATCTTGTCTTTCAAGATTAATAGGAGAAGAAAAGGTCCTATTCGCTAGTGGATGTTCTGGTTGGTTACCCATTTCTTCTTGAAATGGATCTCTATTCTCTTCTTGATTTTCGATTTGATGTTGTTGAATGTCTTGTTCTTGATCAAAATCAATATTTCTTCCAAAATCAATATCTCATGGAAGAAACCTCCCTAGATGGTCTCTAGCTCGTCTCATACACAATTTAAATATTTCTTCCTTATTAACAGTGAGGCTTAACACTTAATAGCCAGATCTTTTATTCCCCAACAACGGTGCCAATAATGATGGGAAAGGTCATCGATATCACAACTTGCATCATTTAGTCTTTTAATTATCGAACCGGGTGTGTCTTAGAGCTATATGCGATAAGGATGATTTTCACAGATTTTTGGGGGGTTTCACACTGTACACAATGAATTTTGGTTTTAGTTTGGCTTGTTCGGGAGCTTTCAGGAGCTGAACTTTAGCGACTAATTCCTAAGGATTAATTCTATCTCATTTCCTAATTTAAAGTTTTGTTGACTTATTTCTAACTTTGCTTGACTTGATTGAGACTAATTCATGGAAAATATTAAAATTAATTTAATTCTTAATCTAGAATTCAAAATTTAAATTTAATTCTAATTTACTTCGAAAGAAATCTATTTTAAGATTTACTGGAAAAATAAATGCTAATTTAAAGAACATAAATAAATTGCAAGGAAATAATTATTAATCTAGAAAACATAAATACTAATTTCCATGAGTAAATTCCAAACAAGTTTTAGTTTCATCTTTCCATAAGTTTTCATCATTACCTCTATTAAACCTAATAGATAATTGTCAAACTTAATTTCTACAAACAACATCTAAATCTTGATTAACCCAATAAAATTTATGATAAATTTAATAAACCATTCTATCAAGATGAACTTAGCTTAAAAGCGATTAAACACAACTGTTGAAAATGATTCAAATTGGTTTAACATTCCAGATTCAATATCCATTGAACAAAAATAAAATAAACTTAGAGTAATACCACACAAGGTCACTTCCTTTGGTTGAGCGGCCCCTGCTCTTCCTCTGGTGAGACCTCTAACATAGTGATTCAAGTTAACTTCTTATTTTCATTCAAAATGACCCAAACAGGGACGCAAAACAAAGTAGTGCAACAATTACAAATTCTAATTGAAAAAAATCTAACTCCTTTCCTAAAACCTAGAGATGGATATTTATAATAATATCCTTTATTGAATTCAAAACATGGCGTTAACCACCAAAATACAAAGCATCTAAACTAAATACTAAAACATAATTGAAAATAGATAGAGGGAAAACACTAGATCAATGTTGGGATAGGAAGTTCCCAAACCGACTAAGAGGAGTTGATTTGAAACTTCAGTGATTCATCATCCAGCCAGAATGATCATGAGTGTGATTGTATTCATGCGGTTAAATAGGGAGTTTAACTTTATCTTTGAACTAAGTCATCAATCATTAGTCTTAAATACCCTAAATAAGATCCTCAAAAATAGGATACCAATTATGACAGTAAAAGATTCAAACTGCATAATTAATTCATCATTATCACCACAAAAGCAACACATTCAATGCAAAGCATTACCTCTAATATATTTACTAATTTAGCCAAACATAAAGTAAAAAAAATAAATATATCAGCATATAGTCTACCACCATTCATGTTAATTAATAATATAACTGAGTCTTTTAAACTATAAAAGGACTATTTAAAATTATTTCTGAGGCACTCATCAATGAGGTTAGAATTTCTCATGTGTTCAGGGAAGCTAATACCCTGGCTAATGGGATTGCTAATTTAGAAGTGGTGGCTCAAAATAATTGGAGTGATTATGAATCCTTTCCACTTAATCTTAAGAATATTTTTAATCATGACCAGTTGTTATATCATGAAGGCGGTTAAGCTGGGAGATAGGACTTTTTACCTCTTCCTAATTTGGTTTTTACTCGTTGAGGTCTGTGCCTGCTTGTTTAATAATTGCATTCTTGATGTCCATAAGATTATGAGCTGGGAGCTAAGGTATGCTTGTACTTGGTGTGGTAGGATCACACATTTTATGGGTCTCTTTTGCATTGCATTGTGGTTTGTTCGACTTATCTTGCATTTGCAGAAAATTAAGGTGCTAGTGTAGTGTGATCCATTGCATGCTACCATGGGAAGAGCTCATTGCAGAGTGGAGTCGAGTTAATGTGAAGAGTTTAGTAGTAATGAAATTGTTTGGGAGCATCTAGAAAAGGGTGGTGTCAACTCCTATACGTTGAAGCTCCATGGTTCAAACCCTGAAGTCACAAAAGCGTTTGTTAAAGGGTGGAACAACAAGATTTTGCGCTACAATGGAGTGGAATTTAATATTAATGAGGATTTCATCACTGAGGTGACTAGTCTTCCTTCAAATGGAAGGAAATTTTACAGAGATAGGGTTGTGGCAAAGAAGGCCCTTGCAAATTTCTTCAAACATGATGAGAAGAAAAGGCTTGTGACAATTGGTAGTGGTGCATATGCTCGAAAATCAATCAAGCCGATTTGGAGGGTCATTGCTCTAGCCATTATCCAATATTTCACTTTAGAGGGTAGGTTTTTTGTAATCTACAACTATCATTTCATGTTATTGAATCATTTCCACTATAATTCTTTGGTTTCGTTTCCTTTTTACCTTTGGATTTCTATGAAAACAAGTATTGAGGATCATAGGAAGAACCCTAGGAAGGCTATTCTCCATGAAGGTTGTATGAATCTTATTTTTGAGCACATTAAGTTGAGGATGATTCTTGTTTTTCCTAAGACCCCGACCCGTAAAAAAGGTGGAAAAAATACTGGGTTTGATACTAGTGAATCGACAGAGGAATGGGAGGGGGATTATGAGGATGATGATTCTGATTATGAGATGTCAGAGGAGGTTAGTGATTTTGTTGAAGGTTCTGAAGAATCTGGATCCTTGTCTAAGGGGTATGAAACTGATATTGAAATGAATGAAGTCATGGTGCCTTCAGTGAAGAAGTTTGCGAAGGGGAAGAAAAAATGTCCCAGGAAAGAGAAGCGTGTTGTCAAGCAGAAGGTGGATGATTCTAGAGCTATTAAGGAGTCCCCCATTCCTAATGTCAATCAAACCTTGGGCACTGGAAAGTCTAGTGTCAGAGAGTTTTCCCCTATTCCAGATGATTTACTTGTCCCAAGTAAGGGCCTTTTGGGGTTCAAGCATCCTATGGTGGATTTTGAGAGGTGAATGAGGGATTGGGGTGTTCTAGGTGGATTGGCCCTAACCGGGCTAATTTAGATTCTCCTATTGGCACTAAGTAGGCTAAGGGGAGTGTTGTGAAGGTTGAGCGGTTAGAAATTTTGGTGGATATGGTGAATTTGCTGGATAAGCATTAGGTGAAAGTGGAGGTGATTGAAGTGGAGGATTCCCCTATTGAGGAGGATTTGGAGGGCAGAGAGGGGGCCTGGGAGGTTCCTACTGAGAATGTTGGGTCTCAAGATGCACCGTCGATAAATTGGGATGATGTCAACATGGATATTTTCTACAAAATGGTGAAGGATGGTACTCACAAATTAATTTCTCTTGTGAAGTGGCTTTTATTGGAAGTGAAGGAGCTCAATGTACAACTTAAAAATTGGCAAGATGTTTGTGTTGCGCTTGTGCATAGTAATCAAAAGTAATGGTCAATCAAAGGTAAGGTTAAAACAATGAATGTAATGCTTGAAAGACTTGTTGTTGATGTTTATTGGATTGGTAAAACTCATGAGGAGAGGATTACATCCCTGGAAATGGTGGTCCAAAAGACTATTGAGGAGAGGTTTGTTAATATGGATGAAAAAATTAGTAAGCTTTCTAATGATTTGAAGACTATTGTTAAGATTAGCAGTAATTCCTTGAATTCTACTGCTAAGGGTCTCTCTATTTTAAATGAGAAAGCTATAAAATTGACTGGTAAGTCTCTAGATCTGGGTGATCATGAGAAGGCCATTGAGGATGTTAACTGCTTGAATCTAGAAGAGAGGATTGAGGAAATTGGTCCTGATATGGAGAAGATTCTAGATGTTGGCCAGTGTTTGAGAATAAGGAGCAAGACCAAGAAATGGGCTGCTATCTCGTTTAAGGAGCTCAAGGATGTGGTTGAGATGCATGAGGGGGTCATTGAGGAAAATATGGCCTCATCCAATTTTATTGAAAAAATGTTGTATCTTTATTGTTTCTTTTGTTTGGTCAACCGTGTTGCTGATGTTTTGTTGTTGGGCTGCTGACGGGTTTCTTGGTTTTTTCTTTTGTCAACTTTTTGGTTTTTTGGGTTGCTATTTATATTTATTTAGTCTTTTGCAACTTCTCTTCATTGTAAAGGCTTTTGGGGTCCCTTCAAAACCTGCTTTTCCTTATAAAAAACAAGGATTATTTTCTAGAATTATTAATCCAATAGGGTACCAAGATTCCATACCATTATGATCCATCCAAATTAAATAAACTCATTAAAAAATAACCACCCGCCTCATCTCCCTTTGATAATCCATGGGGGAACCTCTCTTGAAAAAACCTTACAATCAAAACTTCACAAACTAGAAGAGATAGCATGGACGCAATGCTTAACCTCCAACCATCCTCCAATCCTATTCCAATCCTATTATAAAATCTTACCCAAATAACCATTCCAAACCCATCTTCCCAAATTTGTGTTAAAATTCCAACTAATCTATTCCATTAAAGTACTTGACCAACCAAATAATCTTCTCTCCCTACATCATATCCACTCCAATCTCTCTTTCCAAAAAATAAATTTTCATATCAAATCTATCCCCTCAAAATTTTATGCCTATGCACACAACATATTTATCTCAAAATTTTATTCCTCTAACCATGTCACATCAATCTCCCCTCAACTCAAAACACACATCTAGCTAGCACATGATCCTATCTTTCCACATCACAATATCACCAAATACCACCTATTAACCAACAATAAATAAATCTCAAACATGTTAACTAATAATCACTACCTCTCATCAACACAACTTATCCACTCTAAAATTCCAACCATGGAAGATCCTTTGCACAAGAAACAGATGAAATAAAACAATTAATCAAAGGATTATAACCAAGGAAACAAAATCAAAAGAAACCATATAAATTTGAAGAATGTTATACCACATTGAATGAGGACTTCCTATGATTTAATCTAACATGGCTTAGATAGGACAACTTTTTTGTTCTTATGAGATACCTCTACATACAATTATGTTGCCTATAATGGAATTCTTGGTGTGAACAATGACTTGTGTAGTAGTTGGAAATCTATAATTTCCTCTTATTTATCTACAATATATTTTATTTGTGGTGTTGTATATTCCTTTATTTTATTTATTTTCATCCTTTCTCTTCTACCTATTTCAAGGGGACTTCTATAGCCTCTTCTTCCTTTTCTTCCTCTATGCACTTGTGTGAATTTTCTCTTGGCCTTTTGTTTTGACCTCACCCTTAATTGTAAGGACCCCTTTTCTAATATTTAATTTTCTACACTCATTTATAAGAGGACCTCTATTGCTTCTCTAAGAGTTGATTATGCTCTACTTTCTCCTAATTTTCTTTTTCATAGTGGTGTGGTGGTTATTTCTCTCATTGTGTGTATCTTCAACGATATTTTCTCCATCTCTTCTCTTAATTTTTCATGTGCTTTGGAGTATTTTATTTTAAACCCAAAGGATCCTAACTTTATCCTATTCGACCATTTCCTTTGTTCCCACCAATGGTGAATCAAATGTTTCTATTATCTCTAGAGGTTGTTTATCCTTTTTATTCCTCATTTTCATGCAATTTTTCTTTATCCTTTTCTAATTTATATTAAGTTTCCTTCTTCATATTCTTCTCTACATACTCGTCATAGGTGTATACCTTTAAGTACTTGGATGACACCAATAATCCTTGTATGATAGCCTTTGTTAATTTATTTATGAGTTTATATGGTATTCTTAGTACCCATGAGGTGTGTAACTCCACTACTCCACATAAAATATATATCAACAAAAATTATGATTTATTTTTTATATTTCTACACTCTTGCTAAGGATACACGATCTTTTTTTTGCATCTTCGCAAGTAAAAAATCTCGAAAACCCCTCAATATATCTCTCAAAATGATGTTTCTTTTTAAAATTCATCACATCATGTGTGTTAATTTGAGAGGTTATTATTCTCGTAGCTAACCATATATAACCCCCATATGTTGGTAATTGATGCATAAGACTAAGGAAAATGATAAGAAATCCATACCTAAAGGGGTAATTTATTTGTTTTGTTCACTCTAGGTTCTCCAATAGTTGCTCTCATAGTACCTCACATAAATCAAACTCATTTTTATTATAATCTCTTATAAAATGAGAATGATGGTTCCAATTGATAAGTTCTCTGTTGTTGTATAGTGTATCTTGTATGTTATTCCATTGTTATGTACTAAATAATAGGGCTTTAATGTATTTAACCAATAATTTGTGACCATTGGAGGTTGCACTAGTTAATTCCATCATCATCTTATTTTTCACCTTCTTCTTAGCTAGGAATTCTCCTTTGTCACATAGCCATATTACTAACTTGATCACTTGTTTAGTAATTTGATAAAGTTGGTTCAAATATATGAAATCCAAATAAATACAACTCAATATTTGTTGGATGTTGTGGTTGTGTTGTTGATATGTGGTTTTCATTGATGTCAACACTATTAGCATTATTGTATTAAAGGCTGTATATGTCGAGGATATTGAGAAAATTGTTAAAGAAAGAGTTCCAGGTTTCCAGTGGAACTATGAAGGTCATGAAGGTGTATTGTTCTGTACATTGAAGATCAACTATTGTGGACTAAAGGGTTTATTGTTGAGTTTATCTAGTCCATCCACTAGAAGTTTCAGAGGTCCATGTGAAGATTTGTTCAAGTTATGAAGATTTGTGTTCTAACAATGTTTATGTGGTCTATGTTAGTGTTCTTGATTAAATTTGGTGTGATTATGGTAATTCTAGTTGCTACAGATGTTTCTCTATTATTTCTTGGTGCTTGTGGATGTTTCTAGATCATGCTCTATCTTTGTTGAATGTCTGCGTTGATTGGTGTGCTCATGGTCAAAGATTTTTCTCGGTATGTTCGGGTTTTCATGTTCTTGGTCGACATGATGGTTGTGGCGTGTTGTGGATCCTTGAAGATTTAATTTTGAATTTTTGGCACATGCGAGGATATTGTTTTGGGTCGCATCATGATAGTAGCCGATGGTGTTTGATCCACATTGAAATTTTGTTTGTAAAATTGGGTCAACATTGCAAATATGTCTTATATTTTGGTTGACAGGGTTGTTGATGTAATTCCATGTTGTGGATATATAAGAGAAATTATTTGAGTGAAGTTAGTGTGTGCAGAAGAGTGAGTGTATGCCAGAGAAAGTGCAGATGTGCGAATAGTGTCCAAATCATTCGATTGCAGAGCAAAGTGAGAAGTTTGAGTGAAGTGTGAAGAAGGTTTTATGTGCTTAACTGGAACTGTGATCAGGCTTGTGAAGAAGCTATTTCCTCAGTTCATACCCTATGGATCTAATTCATATTGTTGTGTATTGTTGGGCAATGAGCCCTCTTGTATTTGAGTAGTGAGCTCTAGGCAGTGTGCCTGAATGCATGTGCATTCCCACTATTTTTCTTATACTTTTAACAGGGTATAATATTATGGACTAACATCCATCGTGGTTTTTCCCCTAATAGGGTTTCCACATAAAAAATATTGGTGTTCTTTGTGCTTCTGATGTGTTGTTTGTTCATGGTTTACTATTCATTCATTAGATTTAAGATTAAGTTAAGTTTGAAAAAGTTTAAATATTCTGTGACAATTGATTCACCCCCCCTTAGTTGTTTGTCTTTGTTTTTAAAACAATTGGTATTAGAGCAGGTTTCTCTGGAGAAGTTTAAAAACTTGAGGTGATCTGAGATGGCATCATACAAGAAGGACAGTCCTAGATTTGATGGAACAAACTACTCATTGTGGAAAACTAGGATGGAGTGTCATTTTAGGTGTATTGGTGAACCCTTCTGGAAAATTACAAAGAACAAATATGTTATTCCTCGAATGGTCCTTCCATTGCTAATGAGATTAAAGAGGCTGAGAATAATTTCGGGCTATGGAAGCTTTGCTAAGTGCTCTAACAGATTCAAAATGAAAAATGTGATAGGTTTGAAGATAACTCATTAGATGTGGACGAAGCTGGAAACTTTGTATGAAGGAGATGTACATGTGAAGATGGCTAAGCTACAAAGTTTGAAAGGCAAGCATGAAAATTTGAAGATGGGTGAAGATGAAAATATTTCTTCTTTTATGCAAAGAGTAAATGAAATAGTGATGGGTATTAGATGTGCTGGTGGTACCCTGGAAGAGGAAGAAATTGTGGCTAAAGTGCTCAGATCATTTCCTCCCTCCTACAAAGTGAATGGCTCATGCTATTGAAGAAATCAGATCATTGATGAATGTGACAAGAGATACATTGATTGGTAAACTTGTTGCCTTTGAGTTGAGCGAATTTGGTGAATTTGTTCCCAAGACTGAAACTGCATTTAAGGCTACTATATCTAGAAGAAATAAGAAAAGATATGATCTAGGAGAGAGTTCTAGAAAGACATTCAAGTATGAGGAAGAAATGAAACAACTTGAAGATGAAGAAAGAGAGATAGAAGAGTTGGAAGCACTGATTGTGAAGAAAGAAGGTAGAGGACAAGGTAAGTATAAAGAAAGTTTCCTGTCAAATGTTTTTCTTGCAATAAAATAGGTCATTTTGCATCAAGGTGTCCTGAAAGAGTTCCTAGATGCAAGCCTTACAACTCTAGATTCCAAAAAAAATGCTATTTTGCTGAAGAAGGTGTGACTGACGAAGAGTTTGATAAAGAAAATGGAAATGAAGATGATTGGGTTTTCATTGCTATCAAGGAAAATAGTCTTGTGGCTACTGAATCTACTAAAGTTGAGAAAGCTCTTGTAGCCTGAATTGAAAAAAAGGATGAGTGGGTCATTGAGAGCGGATGCTCAAATCATATGACTGGTGACAAAAGCAAATTTGTAAGTCTAGAGAAGTATGACAGTGGGATTGTAAGATTTGGAGATAACAATGCTTGTGTGATTCGTGGCAGAGGATCTATTTGTCTTGGTGGTAAGCATAACATTGATGATGCTCTTTATGTTGAAGGATTGAAGCACAACTTGTTGAGTGTTGGAAAAATGGTGGACAAGGGTTATGATATTCAATTCAAAGATGGAAGATGTTGGATATATGGAAGTTCTGGAAATATAATTGCTTTAGGTAAATAGACAAAAGGTAATGTTTTTCACCTGAATGTTGCCAGTGAACATTGTTTAATTGCTCAAGTAGATGAATGTTGGTTATGGAATAAAAGGTTGTGTCATGTGAATTTTGATAACATAGTCAAAGTAAGTTCCACTCAAGCAGTAAGAGATCTACCTAAGTTAGTGAAGCTTGCTAACACAATTTGCAAGGAGTGTCAAATGGGAAAAAAGACTAGAGTCTCTTTTCGGAGCAAACAACATCATACAAGTGGATTATTGGAGTTGGTGCATATTGATCTATGTGGTCCTTCCAGAGTCAAAAGTCTCCATGGTGAAAGGTACTTTATGCTGCTTATTGATGATTATTCTAGAATGATATGGGTTGCCTTCTTAAGAGAAAAATGTGAAGCATTAGAGAAGTTCAAAAGTTTCAAAGCTATGGAAAAAAATGAGAAAGGTATGAAAATCAAATGCTTAAGGTTAGAAAGAGGTGGTGATTTCACCTCTAGGGAGTTTAATTCTTTCTGTGAAGAGTATGGAATTAGAAGACAATTATCTGCTCCCCGAACCCCTCAACAGAATGGAGTTGTAGAGAGGAAGAATAGAACAATTCTAGATGCTACTAGAGCAATGATGATTGAAGGAAATGTGCCTCACATCTACTGGAGTGAAGTTGTTAGCACTGTTGTGTACACTTTGAACTGGGTAATTGTAAATGGTAATTTTGGTAAGACTCCTCTTGAACTATGGTTTGGTTATAAGCCTACTATTAAATACTTCAAGATCTTTGGAAGCAAGTGTTACATCAAGAGAGATGACAATATAGGCAATTTTTATGCAATAAGCGATGAAGGAATCTTTCTAGGTTACTCTACTAGAAGCAAGGCCTACCAGTGCTATAACAGAAGATTGAGAAAAATTGTTGAGAGTGCAAATGTCAGAATTGATGATGAAAACGCTATATCATCCAGATATTGTGGATATGATTTAGATGAAGACAATACAAATAAAGGGAAGAATGTTCAGACACAAAATCAACTTCAAATTGTGCCATATGTTTTGGTAAGAAAACTTCAATTTGTTTCGGTAAATAAAGATAGTTAGGAAGCAGAGACAAGTGCAAGTGCAAAAGAAAGAACAAAAGAATCAGAAGTTCAAGAGAATCCTAAAATTTTGAGGTATGTAAAGCTTAATCATTTTGAAAATAAAATTATAGGAGACAAGAATAAAGGTGTGCAAACTAGCAAAAAGATTGCAGAAGAGTATTATTTGATTTCCAAGATTGAACCTAAAGATGTCAATGAAGCCTGCAATGATGAACACTAGATGGAAGCTATGAAGGAAGAACTGATGCAGATTGAAAAGAATGATACATGGATACTTGTTCCCAGACCTAAAGATAAGAATGTGATTGGTACTAAATGGGTCTTTTGGAATAAGTTGAATGAACAAGGTGAAGTGGTCTGGAATAAAGCAAGACTGGTATGTAAATGATATTCACAAATGGAAGGTATTGATTTTGAAGAAACCTTTGCCCCTATTTCCAGAATTGAAGCTGCAAGGTTATTTCTTGCTTATGCTGCATATAAAAATTATAAATTCTATCAAATAGATGTGAAGTCAACTTTTCTGAATGGAGAGTTAGAAGAAGAAGTGTATATTGAACAACCTGATGGATTTCAACTTACTGACAAAGAAGACATGGTTTTCTGATTGAAGAAAGCTTTGTATGGACTCAAGAAAGCCCCCAAAGCCTGGTATGCTAGATTGGACAAATACTTACTGAAGCTTGGATTCAATAAAGGTACTACTGACAACAAATTATATTTCAAATTGGATCATGACAAAGAGTTAATTATTGAGGTCTTTTTTTTTATGACATTATTTTTGGAGGATATGACAATCTATGTATGAGGTTTGCTGATGAAATGAAGAGTGAATTTGAGATGAGTATGATTGGAGAGATGTTCTTTTTGGGATTGCAAGTTACTCAGTTAGACAAGGGGATCTTCATATCTCAGTCCAAATATGTGAGAAAGCTACTAAAGAATTTTGGTATGGATGATTCAAAACCTATTGGTACTCCCATGGTAACCAGATGTAAGTTAACATAGAATGATGATTCTCCTAAGGAAAATCAAACAAGATACAAGTCAATGATTGGTGGATTGCTCTATTTAACTCAGACCAAACCAAATATTATGAATGTTGTATGTATGGTTGCTAGATTTCAGGTTGATCCAAAAGAGTCTCATGTGACTTTTGTTAAGAGAATCTTCAGGTATCTAAAAGGAACAATTGATTTTGGGATTTGGTATTCTAAGGATGATGATCTTACTTTGAATGCATATACTGATGCAGATTGGGTAGGAGATGTAGATGACAGGAAGAGTACTAGTGGTGGTGCCTTCTTCCTAAGGAAGAAGTTGGTGTCTTGGTTGAGCAAAAAGAAAAATTCCATTTCTCTATCTATTGTTGAGGTAGAGTATATTGCTGCTACAAATAACTGTACTCAAGTGATGCAGATGAAATAGATGTTGAAAGATATTAGAGTATTATATGATGAACCTATTTCCATATACTATGATAACTCAAGTGAAATTAACATAACAAATAATTTAGTGCTACACTTTAAGACCAAGCATATAATAATCAAGTTTCACTTCTTAAGAGAAAAAGTGAGTGAGAAAGAAGTCAGACTGGAGTATGTGCCTACCAAAGAATATATTGCAGACATTTTCACTAAGTCATTGCCAAAGGATACTTTTGAGTATCTCAGAGGGATGCTAGGGGTGATTACCCCTCTTTATTTGAACTAAAGATGCATTTACTTGCATCATTCCATGTGCTTCATGGATATTTCCTGATCCAGATTGATGTTTCCATGGCTGCTACTCAGGGGGAGTAGTCAAATGTGTAGATATGTGGTTCAGAGCTTGTATGTGGGAAGATAATGCTTATCTTTTCCATTGATGTAAAAGGGGGAGAAGAGTCATGTGAAAAACTATTGCTTATCTAGAGTAAAGAGTCTTGTGGGGAGAAGATCATGCAAAAGAGGTTAAGGAAGAAGAGTCAAAATCTAAGGGGGAGTAAGTGTTGATTGAGAGTTGGGTTGATGGTGTTTTTCACATCATGTGTTGCCATCAATTCCAAAGGGGGAGATTGTTGGATTTTTTGGTTGTGTTGCTAATATATGGTTGTCATTGATGTCAACACTATTAGCATTATTGTATTGAAGGTTGTATATGTCGAGGATATTGAGAAATTTGTTAAAGAAGAGTTACAGGTTCCTAATGGAACTGTGAAGGTCATGAAGGTGTCTTGTTCTATACGCTGAAGATCAACTACTATGGACCAAAGGGTTTATTGCTGAGTGTATCTAGTCCATCCACTAGAAGTTTCAGAGGTTCGTGTGAAGATTTGTTCGAGTTATGAAGATCTATATTTTGACAGTGTTTTTGTGGTCTTTGTCAGTGTTCTTGATTAAAGTTGGTGTGATTCTGGTAATTCTAGTTGTTACGGATGTTTATCTATTGTTTCTTGGTGCTCGTGGATGTTTCTAGATCATGCTCTATCTTTGTTTTGCACATCCGCATTGATCAGTGTGCTCATGGTCGAAGATTTTTCTTAGTATGTTTGGGTTTTCATGTTCTTGGCTGACATGATGGTTGTGGTATGTCGTGGATCCTTGAATATTTAATTTTGAATGTTTGGAACGCTTGAGGATATTGTTTTGGGTCGCATCATGATATTAGCTAATGGTGTTTGATCCACATTGAATTTTTTTTTGTAAAATTGGGCCGACATTGAAAATATGTTTATATTTTGGCTGACAAGGTTGTTGATGTAATTCCATCTTGCGGATATATAAGAGAAATTGTTTGAGTGAAGTTAGTGTGTGTAGAAGAGTGAGTGAATGCTAGAGAAAGTGCAAATGTGTGAATAGTGTCCAAATCATTCAATTGCAAAGCAAAGTGAGAAGAAGTTTGAGCAAAGTGTGAAGAAGGTTTTATGTACTGAGCTGGAACTATAATTAGGCTTGTGAAGAAGCTATTTCCTCAATTCATACCCTGCGGATCTAATCCATATTGCTGTGTATTGTTGGGCAGTGAACCCTCTTGTATTTGAGCAGTGAGCTCTAGGCAGTGTGCATTCCCATTATTTTTCTTATACTTTTAACAGGGTATAATATTGTGGACTAACATCCACCGTGGTTTTTCCCCTAATAGGGTTTCCACGTAAAAAATATTGGTGTTCTTTGTGCTTCTGATGTGTTGCTTGTTCATGGTTTATTGTTCATTCATCAAATTTGAGATTAAGTTAAGTAAAGTTTGAAAAAGTTTAAATATTTTGTGACAACTGATTCACCCCCCCTCTGAGTTGTCTGTCCTTGTTTTGCCAACAATATCAAAATTGCCAATGTTAGTTCTTCACATAAATTTAAAAATTATCCTAAGTATCAAGTTTTAGCTCCTCAACCCTCTTATAGTATGGAATATATTCTTTTGTGTTTGTGTTTCGATTGACCTTCATTAGGACTAGCTTGGTGTCTTGGAATTTCTTACAATTTATCTTTGGAAAGTTAATGTGTATATATTTTATCATATCATTCATGTATAGGACATAAAGTGGGACATTAGAGAAGGCCCAATCAATTTCTAGTTTAATGGAATTTCATGGGTGCTTCTTATACTCAGGGCATCGTTCTCTACATTGAACAATATTAGAGATGTCATCTTTTTGTTTGGTTTTTCTATTATATTCACTATTAATATTTTTCTTTTTCATTCATATCCATCATTATCCAATGTATTATTTATTACACCATTAAACTCTATCATCCCCTTGTTTCTCAACTTCAGTTTTCTAAATCCTAGCTCCCCACTCTTAAGTTTTGTAGCACTATCACACACAAGGTTGTCCTATATTAATCTTTACCACAAATTCACAACTAATTCTCACTTCTTTGTATTACGTAGCTTGACTCATCGATTTGCACTTTGATATTTTTAGTAGTTTGTTTTACCTATTTTATAGGTTTATATAGGCCTTCAACATCACTTTTTAAATTTAATGCTTTCACATACTTCATTTCCCTCTGTTCTTTCTATTAGATTCTCTTCAATATTTAACATTTTTACAACCATTGTATTACAAAAAATTCAATTTTTGGATCATGTACACCAATTGATATTTTTTCATTATATTATATTGATTTATTATATTCTTCATAAGAATTTATTTGTATTATTAGCAATTCCTTTTTCTACATTCTTCCTCCAAAAGTGTTCTACTAAGTTTCCAATGCTCATATATAGTATTACAAGTCCCTTATCGTAGTGTGAAATATTTTACAAGCTTAGTCTATTCCTTTGTGGAAATTTTACTTTGTGTGTACCACAAATCCTTTGAGGTATAAGTGGGGAATATATTTATTTTTTACTTCTTTCACGTTATCAAATTCCTTATTTCTTACTTGTACAATCTTATTTTAGTTTTCTACATTTCTATGATATATACTAATATACATAATTTATAAAATACTTTCCATATTATTCTTTCTTAATTCCCAATCCTTAATCCCCTACATGGTAGTGTTTTAGTCTTCAACCATTCACATATCCATTTAATATGTCATCTTGTAGTGTGTTTAGCTTAACAACTCCTAATTATATTTTTTTTGTAATTATGTAGGGTCATAACCGCTACATTTTTAGTTTTCCCAATTTATTAAACTTGTCGTCATATGATATCCCAACTAGAATGTTTTGTTCCTTAATTTTATATCATTGGCCTTCCCTAAATTAAAATAAGGATCATCCACACATCCTTTAGCATTATTGTTATCTCCCTAGTTGATAGATGAAAAGTACTAGTGTTGGACCACCAAAGCAATTAGCATCACTAAGTTGGCTTGGATAATTGGCATCATCACAATATGCCATAATCCAACAACCTCTAGAATTGTCTACTCATGTTCTCTAAACCCATCTATCAAATCTAGTACCATTGAGCACCTCTTGTGATTCATAAAAAATGGTAATTGTTCCTACATCTAGTCCACACACATGTTAATCCTTGGTCCCCACCATGAGCTAATGCAAACACCACCCCTTATTATGCATGCAACACCTACCTAGTATATGTGAATGTACGTCAAGATGTAACACATGCACTTATCCTTTGATGCACATGCTTCACTATTGCATTCAAACTTAACCTTAACATGCATATGCCACACTATTTAACACATGCTATTTTTGAACATGTATGTGCTCAAACAACATATGCACTTAAAATATAAATGCATGCACTATTTGGAGTAACACATGTGTTATAGGATAAATTATATCATGTAACACATGTGTCATGGTGTGAATCTAACCTACATCTAAGGGCATAAAATATGCTCCCAAATGACCAAATTTAACACTTATCAACTACCCTTTCCCTACCGCTTGCTTGTAGACTCTCATGTGTTTGTTGTAGTGCTCATGGATTGGTACATGCTCAATTTTTCTATTAAAGGTGATTTAATCACACTATAATTTACTTTTGGAAGGGGTGGAAATGAAATATTTTATCCCCCTAACACTATTTATTCACCTTTCATCCTATTTTCATATCCTTCACCCCTATTCATCATTTTCCTCATATTTTCATTATTTTTATCCCTTTAACACATGTTCTCATCATTTTCTTCATCTTTTTCACCTCTTCTAACTTTTTTTATCCTTCTCTTTTTCAAGAGACCACTCACACCCTTTTTTCTTGGCTATTCTCTTGAGGGGGCATCACTTATCCACTTACCAATTCTATTTTCTTCAACCAGCTAGGGCATCCCACCACCTCATTGGACACTTCTATTTTATTTTCTTTAAAATAATGGAACTCTTTCAATCATGACACCATCTCAAAGAGAGGAAAATGTAGACAACTAAAATTCATACTTGCACTTTAAACAATTCCCATCATCAATCCAATACTACCTTTAACACTAATTAATTAAATACACTATTTGATTAATTAGGTTTCATTTCTCTTACCAACTACATCACACTAATATTATTTAATTAAATAAATCATTTTATTTAGTTGAATAAGCTAATGCCCATCATCCCTTGATTTAAAAAATAAATTATTTATCCAAATCCACGTAACCTATTCATCTAATTTGAAATTCCTAAAAATCCTAAATGAAGTCAACATATAATCCTAACTATACAAATAATCAAATAAATCCTGAACATCCAATCATTCATTAATTTTTAATCCAAATAATCAAATACTAAATGGATTCAATCCTAAATCCTAGTCATTCATTCCCAACTACCAACTATCCACCTGAATCAACTTTTAATCTCAACCATCCACTTAATCCAAACAACCTCAACCCTCCATACACTAACTACCACCATTTAATTCATCCTCCTTCCAAAATTCAAATAAAAAATTCCTCTTATTCAATCCTATCCATTTATTCCAAATCAATATCAACCCTCCATTTCTCTCATCCCCCATTTATAAATCAATCCTCATCTCTCAACCAAACTAATGAGGAAATAATGTTAATGATAATAATCTAATGAAGCAGGAATATGCTACCATATTGAGGACTCCCTTGAGAGAAACCCAACATCAAGTATATCAAGAGTATATCTAAACACACACACACACACAATTTGTATTGGTTTATAAATTTTTTATTTAAGTTTGCTCTCCCATTTTGCTTGATTAGAGGTAGTCGTAAGATTCAAAGTTGGATTCAATCTTGCTTTTATTTTTTATTTTTCTTCCTCTACACATTGATTAAATAGTTGTATTTTTTATCCTTTCCTATTTATGAAGTGATTAGGATGGGATATTCATGTGGTGAAGTAGTTGGAAGGTAGGGTTATGTTGCTAGATTTCCTCCATGGTTGAAGAGTGATGGTCTCTTTTTACTCAGTTGTGATATTGTAGTATGGCTATATATGTATGGTTGTGATTTTGTTAGATTACTCATTAGTTAGAGATCATGTGTTGGAGGTGATAGACCTAATTGTCTCTTGTTCCTAATAGAGTAATTATACTATGATATTATATTATAACAAGATTTGTAGTAAATAACACATTAGGTGTGCTTTATAGGTTTTTTTTTTAAAGGGTTTGCTTATGGCATAAGTTGTGCTATGTGTTTAATTCTCTACTATAGTGCTTTGATTATGTTCTATCTTGGAAGTATTCTTGTAATTAGATCAATGTGATTTTTTATAATTAGCATTAATGTTTTTGATTAGAGGTAAAACAAGTTTTGAAGGGGCCCCAAAACCCTTTATAAAAAAGAACATTGCATCAAAAGATAACTAGATAAACTAACGAGCAACCAAAAAGCAACAAAAAACCAACAAAATAGTTGCCAACAAAGAGGAACAGAACAACGAGGAACTACAGATTCTTTAAGATATCAACCACCTCCATATCACTGTCAATAATCTTTTGGTGTACTTCCATAACTTTAGTGACCTCCTTGGCAGGAATCCTAGCATTCAACTTAGTTTTATTACGAGTTCTAGTACAGGGACCCTTATCACTAACCTCTCTAATCAAAACACTAGAAGGGCCAACCACATTACTAGCAAAATCCTTCCCACCTGACGCTTCCTCCATCCTCTGCCTCGTCTTCTCATTGAGAAAACATAGACCCTCAACTTCATTTTTCATCATGAACTTGCTAACATCCACCGCCTTTTCCAATTTCTGATAAGCCTAATCCAACCTTTCTTCAAGAGCCACAATCCTCTTCTCAAAAGCTTGTTTCAGCTTCAACATCTCATCAGTAATGATTTTCATTGCATCAAAGAGATAATTGATTTGAACTTGCAAAGAAGGTGTCAAAGGAGTAGAGGACTCCCTAGCTTTACTAACCAGACAACGAACCTTCACATTAGTGAGATTCAATTCATGGAAAGACCATTTCAAAATCCTAAAGAGAGTTAAATTTCCATCTTTCGCCATCCCCAACACATTGGGTAAGTCCTCCTTGTTGAAGTTGAAGACATCCCTATCATCCGCACAGTCCTCCAAGGAGTCCCCACTAAGATTTTCACTATCAAGAATGTCCTTCCCTTTCTTATTAGCAACCAAAACCTTAATCTTGCATAAGGAGCTTTCAATTTCCTCAACCATGCTCCTCCCTTTTTCTTGCACCTTTAAACCCTATTCCTGCAAATCCACATTAACCTAACCACCAACAACTTGTTGAGGCTCGACAATGGGGGAATTAGCTCCAATATTAACCATCTCCTCTTGATTGACATAGTTTTGCTTAGCCTTATTTTGGGAGCTCCCACCCTTCAACCCCACCTTCCTCTTCAAACTAGACAATGGGGGTTTCCCAACCTTATCCCCCACAACAATCTTCTTTCCTTTCTTTAGACCTAAGGAATCACCCTTCACAACTTTTCCATCAGGGGACTTACCAACAACCACCTCATCACTACCCATTACATATTCTTTAGAATTAGGGGTTTTAGGAATTTATCCTTTCTTAACACTCTTTTCCTCAAAAGGAGCAGGAGGCTTTAAATAGACTTGCATGGAGGGATCCAAATCAGACTCATAATCCTCATCAGTAGACCCTAAATTAGATCTAGTTTCATATTCCAAATCAAGCTTCTTCTATCGACCTTTAGTAACCCTCTTAGGTTCAGCAGGAACAATGTAGAGCTTAGCATACTTAGAAATAAGGAAGATAAGGACCTCATGAAGAACAAGATTCTTGGGATTATGCCTATGATCTCTAATACCACACTCCAGGGAAGCAAGCAGATAAAAAGGAAAGGAAACCTTTTTCTTGTGCCTAAAATGGTTGAGAAGAACAAAATGATAACCAAATAAAACAAAGAAACTATTGGAAATAGGATGCCATTTAATTGCAAATCCTAAACATTAATTATTTCATGTATCTCCTAGATTCTTGGAAAGTGTTCAACAACACTAAGATTAGGATGAGATTAATATTTGATGAAATAATCATGATTATTGACATTTGTAATTAATTCAAAATGTAAGAAGAATGTGAGGGTGTCCATAGTGAGTTCCTAAATAACAGGGACACATGGGACACTCACATGGTAAGGTGAAACTCACCTTGTGTCTAGTTAACTATACAGAGTAACAGTTAACACTTCTGAATGCATGTAAAGATCTTAGGAGTTAGGATTTGATGTTTGCATGCTTGAAGTTCAGTTATGTTTAGTTCAAATCAGTTCAGTTCAGTTTAGTTCAGTTCAGTTCAGTTCAGTTCAGTTCAGTTCAGTTCAGTTATCTTTAGTTGCATGCATGTTGGTTATTTTGAGTTGCATGTAGTTAGCTTCAGTTAACTTGTAATGCATGGCTAATAACATTGAGTTGTATGAAAGATAACAAGGACTACCTCCAGTTAACAAAGGGATGATGAGTTAAATGAAGAAGGATGCATGATAAGATATTTCTGAAGGATCAGTTAAGTAGCTTTACTTAAGGGCTCCAACTTTGAGGGGAGCTTTGGAATTATCACCGAAGTGAAGGAGAAGTTGTAGCTTCAGTTTGGGACACCCAAATGCATGAAGCGCATGTTGTAAGCTTTAGTCTTCACTGAATAACTCAACTTGAAGGAATATGGCATACCTTTTCAAGGGTTTGAGCTTGTGCATTGTAATTATCACCATTTGGAGATTACAAGGTTGCATATTGTCTCTATATCTCATTCAAGTTGAATAGAGTTTTCATAATTTTATTGCAGGTGTGAAGAAGATTGGTAAAGACGGAAGAAGCATTCTCAAGCAAGAATTGGAGCTATTGTAATTGGGAGATTGAATAATAGAATAATTCTTGGTGGAGTTTTTTCCCAAAAGGGTTTCTCCACGGTATATCTTGTGTGATCTTTCTAATATCCTATCTAGTTCTTCTATCAACTTCTCTCTACATTCTACAACAGTAAAATGGATTAATCAAGATAATCACCCACAAATAATATATGTAACAAAGAAAAGACTTACTTAGATCAGCAATATTAAAGTTTTACAGAGTATTAAGCTAAGAAAACACCTCATTTTTCAACAGAAATGCCCATTGAGTGTAAAGTATCTCATGATTTCTTCAACAACGTCGCCCCAAATTGCCTTGATAGAGCTATGATAGTAATCCCTGCATTTCTCCTTCTCCAATCTATTCCTTTCATCATCCTTGAAGAAGATTTCCAACACAACACTCAACTCCTTTTTTTTCTCTGTAAACTTTTCTAACATTGATAAAAAGACCCATAATTTCAACAGTTAGGACTTCAGTAATATTAAACTCAGTCCCACCAAGCTTCAAAACCCTATTTTTCCATCCTTGAATGAAAGCCTCTATCAATTGAGGGTCATTCCTATGGAGTATCTCCATGTAAGGCGTAACACCCCCCAACTACAACCTTTCCCAAACTTTCACATTGGTCTTCGAGGTGTCACAAGAGATAGGTTCAACTCTATTCCGATCACCACCCATGATCACAGCCACCATAAACCACATAAGCTTGAAAAAATTACAATGAATAAGAAGAAGCCTCAAGAAAACAACCTTCGAGCCACCCACAATCCGTCTGGGAGAGGTAAGGTGGCAGAGGGCAATTATTAATCTAGAAAGCTGCCCCTTAGGGATGATTGTCAAATCAACAAAATACAAGGAAAAATCTAAATAGATATCATCCCAAGATACAAGCTACCACGTAAACAAGCTAGTGTGAAATAAGCTAATGATGAAGAGACCCCCCCCCCCTTAGCATGTTTTTAGATCATGATTTAAACTAGCAAGGGCTTCAATGGGGAGGGGATCATTCCCTTCCCATAACCTATGATCATTAACCCCAATATTAGCAAAAACATCAGCCAAACAATTACCCTCTCTAAAAATATGGGAGATGTGGCATTGTTCAAAGGAGTTCAAGATTTCCACAACATCCAAAATGAGAGATTCAACAGTCCATAAGTGGGGGTAGATTTCTTTAGGTTGTTAATAACATTTAAAGAGTCGTCCTCAATCCAAACTTTCTTGAATCCTTTAGACTGAGCTAATTTCAACTCATGATATACTTAGCATCAATGTTACTCCATTATGGGTTAATATTTGTTGAATTTCTTATACAAACCCATAGATTAAGGTTACCAATGTTATTTAATCAACACTATTCAATATCAATCAATTGACTATAGATTTAATATAACTATTTAAGTTAAGAACAATGATATTACATAATTAAAATCAATATTCCTCATGATCAATATAAATCAATTGGATTAGGCACATTCACATCAATGCATACCTTAATATTATTAGGATTAGTTTGTTATTCACTTGTAATCTTATGCTTAATGTTGTTTTCTCCAAACACTTTCCAAAGAGTGTAAATTTTGATCTAGACCTCTAGTTTTTAACATCTTTTAAATTAAATATCTTGAAAACTAAACGTACTAATGGTTGATCATTAAAACCCTAAAAAACCTCTCAAAATATGAGAAAATGAGCTCCAAAATTTTTAGTACATCTCTAAGAAAAATATGAAGGGTGTGTGGACACCGATTTTGGTATCCAAAGCTTCTCTAACTCTTCTAGGGTTTTCACCCTAAAGGAGAGAAATGGACCCAAAATGCGTAATGTCTACACTCAAAATAAATGCAAGGATGGATGCAATATGCCTAAATATAATTTATAAATGTAATAAACTAAAAAATAAAGATGATTATTAATGCAAAACCTAAGATATGCAAGTTGTTTGAAAACACAGTTGGATGTATGCAAAATGAACTAAGAATACAAGTAAATAATGACAAAAATAAACAAGATTGGAAAGGTGCACCTGGAATCCAAAGTTTGATACAAAAAGGCTCTAGAATCCTACATATTTTGATTTTGAAGCCAACAGGGACAATTGTGCCAAGTTGGGCAACTTAGTCCAGTTTCGGGGAATTTTTTCTAGAACAAGAATCTGCCAAATGGGTATCTGGAAATGCAGAAACCACTTTTCAGGCCTAGCAGTGGGACTAATTTTCCACTAATGGTGACTTAGTCCACCTGGGAATCTTGGTAAATTCAGGGTAGGAATTTGTAGCTTTCGATCTGCACTTCTCTTCCTAACAGATGTCTGGTTCAAAAACTACATAAAACGGGTTGAAAGAGGTCTCCAAGATTTAATTAGGGATTTGTTAACTTGAATGACTTTGATGGATTGTTAACCACTTTTTAACACCTTTCTCTTTGACAAATCTACATACAAAAAACTGCAAACACACATGCAAAGAGGGAAAAAGGGTTAAGGGTTAGAGAATAGGGATTTGCCTTAGTCAAACCTCAGTTTGGTAATCAAACCCTATAAAATGAAATAAAGAGAGAATGATGAATAAATAACATGCAATGTCACAAACTCACCAAACCCTTGATGTTGAAGTCTAAAGATATGCAATAAGATGCTCCAATGGATGCTTGATGATGTTTGAGAATGATTAAGTAAATGCTTGAATAATGAAATGGAAATTAGAAGATTGTAGGAAATTAGGAGATGAAAAATGAGGGGAAAACCCTTTGTTTATACTTTATTTTACTAAATTTCCCAAAAAATAACACTTCACAGGCCAACCTTAAGGTCAAGAGAATAAAATCCTACTAGAAAATTAAAATTATTTTTATTTTTGTGCCAAGTGGGACTAAGTCGCCCCAAGTGGCGACTTGGTCCCACCAAGGCAATTTTATTGGGTGTCAAGGATTAAAGTGTATTTAATAAGGTTTAACAGGAATATTCTCAAAAATACACTTAAGTATGGCCGAAAAGTGTATTAAGGGGTCATTTAAACATAAGGAAGGGTCAAATTAGTGATGACAAGCCTAGAAAAGTGTGAGACTTTGTTACAACTCTTTACAACACTTTGAAATAAGAATTGGTAAGTGATAAAAATGGGTTTATTAAGTGAATTATAATGAAAGGATCCTAGAAAAGTGTGAAAGTGGGTTACAACACTTCACAACACTTTTACGAGACATCCTAGAATTCTTAATGATTTTCAAGGGTCCAAGACCTAATGTGAATGTGTTGTCCACATTACAACATTAAATATACACAAAATCAAGCCAAAGTCCATGAGAGACTCGAGTGAGCGTAAAAATTTCCAACTATACATTTTTTGGCGACACAGGGTGATATGTAGACATGGGATATTATGTAGACTATCGAATAAGGAGGTCATAATAAAAGGTAAATAATTGGAGTTACATTGGGAATAGTGGAGTACCTTGTCATCAATTGGTTTTTATCTTTGGTATATGTCTTAATGCATGGTGGGGTGTGATTTTTTGCTTATAAACCCGTAGTGTCAAAAATTGTCACCCTTAACATTTTCACACTATGTTTTGTGTAACATGCCCAATGTTTAACCCAAAGAATTTACCTATGTTTTAACCCACATGTGAATAATATGTATGCTTGCAAATTATAGCAATAAAAATTTTATTTTCAATTTTAATAATAAGATTCACATTTGAAATAATCCCATTTCAAAATTCCATTGCATTTACAAAAGAAACATTACAAAATCCCAAGTAATGCTTTCATATTCCATAATTCCATTTCAATGATAACATTTTCCCATTTACGATTTCTCAATAAGAAAAGAGATACATGAATACATACATAGCTTCTGTGAGCTTTAATGAAATAGAGATACAAATGGTCCAGATGTACTTGTTGGCATACATCCTCAAATTTCAGCCACCAACTGTATGAGGGAGAGCATCACTAAAGTGTTTTTTCACCAACCACAAACTTACTACGGTTCCTTGCACATCTACCTTACTAGTAAGATGGCCCTACCCTTCGATGAAGAGATTGGCTTGGTAACCTCATAATTTTAGCCTCCTCGAGCATGGTATCGTGTCCTACATAACTAGAGCTACCATACATTGGATACAACCTACATGTATGGTGTTCCCTGCCTAGTATGGAAACCTGGCTCATAATAAACCAATAGTGTAAATAGTGGCTACTTACACTACTTTGGCCAAAGTTTGATATAATCATTTGCTTAGAAGAAAATTCATATGATCACCCACCCCTTAGCTTGATTTGGTATTTGACCATTTAATACTCTTTTCAATCATAACATACATTCAATCCTAAAGGTAATGACATAACAAAGTGACCAACTAGGTTACTCCCATCCACGGATTATCCTAACCCCAGGAGAAACCAAGTTAACCACCCATGTTCAAAACTGACATCTTAAACAAGGTAATTCAAGATAACATTATTGTTACCAATTTTTTGCTACAACTCAATTGGTGGAGCTGATTAAATAATGTTATATCTTAAAGTGAAAATGCAGTTATTTCTGCATATGCTTAAGTGTTGTTTGCACTTTATTCATCATTTATCAAGTGACAATTATGCAAGTGTTTGATAAAATTGAGTTTCAAAAGTATTACTCATGTTTTTGCAAAATCAAATGGAGTACAGAACTGAATATACAAATGATAAAGCATAACAGAATGCTTTCGTTTATTTCATGAAATGATTCATATTAAAATATGTTCATTTTATTGTGAGAATGCAAATGACAAGTACAACATTACATTTCAATGATTTTCTTTCATAATGGAAATGAAAGAATAAAATTTAAATATCCACACAAGCCGTGGTTTTAGCTAATTCCATTCATTGCGGAAAGTAAACTATACAGCTGAAGGTAAAAGAAATGGAAGCAAATAGTAGAAGACATATCCATCATTGCCTGATTCTTCATTTGCGGTTGAGACGCTGCTTCCTGCTCCGTCCTACTTCTGCTCCTAAGTGTGCCTGCAAGAGATTGAGAGGGGTGTCAATTAAGAGCTCCAAATATGAGTTATACTACAAGATCTACCAACAGACATATAATTCACTCTTTGAAATGCATGGAATCAACTAAGGAAGGAATATAAACATGAACTGAAGAGGGAAACATCATCATCACATATTGTTTTTATGCTAACATCATTTGTTTCCTTGTGCAGGTATAGGAAAAGTCATGTAGTTGATTATCTTTTGAAGACCAAGCATGTGGGAAAAAATGGGCTCCCACAAGGGTAGAGCTCAACATGATGCCCCTTATACATTACAAGTGGGCTGAGAAGGAGAATGCAATTATCATGTTCATTTGAACTATTCAACTGAAAGAGTAAAGGAGAGTTCATTCATCAAAGCCATCAAGCTGACTATTCACTCATAACAATCAAGTAATATGCTTTATGAAAGCTACAGGTGGACAACAAACTTAAATGAGCTATCAATTCAATTGAAGTATATCATTTTCATGATTGCAAAATCTCAAATATTGCTATATAGTTTGTATTTTTCTGCCATGGGTGTTGTCTATGCATCTTGTTTCAAGATATTACAACAATGTTCTATCTCATAATCAATGATAGTGAATAGGCACACATAATGCCTCACTAATAAGAGAATTATTTAATAAAGTGAAGTAGAGATCATATACAGTTATTTGTAGAAATGAAGGATAAATAGTTGGAGTTTCAAATCAAAAAGCAGTCTTTTTCCATAACAACATTTTCCCATGTAAGGGGTTTTACACATGAATCGAAAATGAGAATGAAATGCCATGTTGGGTTTTTGCATTGAGTACAGAAATAGGTGGATTCCTTTCAGAATTAAGTGAACCGAAATGAGGGTGTTTTTAATCAAAATGAGGTTTATCACCATTTCTAGCTTACCCACATGGGGTTTTCGACAAAAGAAATCAAAAGAAATGCATTCTCTTCAAAATACTGAATACCCATGTAAGGGTTAAAATAGAGACTACAAAAGAAAGTGAAATTGCTTCATGGGTCGAGCTCCAGACAGAATAAATGGTGTTTCTTTCGAATTTCAAGATACCCACGTGGTGTTTTTGTCAGAATGCAAAAGATTTACACAATGCTCTCGTGAATCTAGCTCGAATTTTCCATAAATGCAAAAATAAACAGTATTCTTTCAAGATAGCAAATACCCATATGGGTTTTTGTTCCAAAAGTGCAGAATATACAATGAAATCTCTTGGGTCAAGCCCAGAAAATGACATAAACCCATTTTGGTGCATGAGTGGCCGTGGACAAAGAGAGGGATTTACAACTTCAAATTTTCATTTGAAACAGAAAAAAACTCTTAAATGCATATGTTAGGCCCCAGAATCTGAAAAGAGGTAATTGAACTCATACAAATTGCTAAGAAAACTGCATATACATGGCGCGACTTTGGTAATGGCCATTAACTTCTAAGTCCCATGCATCTTGTAGTCAAACTTATTGTTTTAGGTTGAGCCTTGTGAAATATGGTGATACAATTTGCCTAAGTCTTTGGCTTGTTAATGAAATATTTTGTGGTATGAAGACTTTAAGCCTTTAGGTATTGCTTTAGTCAAAGGGGAGTATGATTAAAAGCCTTAGACTATTTTCTCAATTGATTTTGAAGAAATCAATTAAATCTTGGAGGGTATTGCTTTAAGCATAAGGATAATCCTTAGACTTTTTTTTATTTTAAAGAAATCAATTAGGATAGTGATAAGAGATAAGCCTTTATTTTTATGATTTTTTTTGAGAAAAATCAAGATTGTATTGGAGAGATAAGTTGTATTTTTGCAAAATATTTCCAAAATATTTTATTGCAAAAAAATAAATCTAGTTGTGAGAGTAGTAAATCTGCAAGCCATGTAAAGCAAGATTAAAGCGATATTTTATAAATTGCTTTAATTCTTCGCTATTTTTGGCAGATTTCTTGCTTTTCTTCTTGGTCGAATTTGAATTTTTGGATGGAAAGAGAGGATGTTTTATTTGCTTTAATAGCATATTTGGCCTATTTTGAGAGGTTTTTCAGTATGTATTTGCAAAAAGTATGTTTTTTTTGCTTTTGTGCAGACTTTTGAGGCATTTTTTGATACCTTTCCTTGAGCTTTCTTCTTGAGCTTGGATTAGGGTTTTGGAGCTTTATCTTGAAGAAAACTTAGTTTTTTCTTCTTCTTAGTTCATATGGTAGTTTCTTGCTCTTAACATATTTGAGCTTATAAACTTATTTGTACTCAGTTCAGACAGATACACTCATTCAGTTTCAATAAAGCAACAGAGTTCTCCTCATTTCTTGTCTCAGCCTTGTAACAACAATTTGATGTCTTTGTGATTTCAAGCTTGAAGCCTTATATGTCTTGCTTTTATGATTCTTTGCACATAATTTTATGTTTTTCAGGTTGCATGTTGTGTTTAGTAATTTTAAATCTTCATGCAAATTACTGATGAAATCATATACCAATGGGATTGTGAGAGCTATTGTAATAGAGGAATTGTTGTGAGTGATAGAATCTGGATTTTCAGAAATTACAGTGAATTGTTAGTTAGTCTTAAATTTCATTTTCAGCTATCCTTCTATCCTTTTTCTCGAAGATCACTTAGATTAGGATTATCATTCGAAGAACCAGCTCACTCTGGAGATTCATTTTCACGACGAGTTACCCACAACTCGAGAACGTTTCCATGTGTCAATAGATTGTTGAACTTTCATTTTCAGCAGGGTGCAAATCTTATTGATAACAATTATTTCCCACATTTAATAGTCTATGTAAGCATACATATGGTTTATGACAACCTAGATAGATCAAATAGTGATCATATTCACACAATTCCATCATAGAGATTATTTACATATATATCATTCAATAGGGTTTCATCAAACAAGATTCCACCAAAGTCAAGCAAGCTTAACCAAAATAAGAAATAACTTAAATTCATTCGAGCAAGCTTAACAAGCATATAAATCACCTTTTTCCAATCACTTGCATTCATAAACAAATACGATTTCAACATAAAAGGACTAGAGTAATAAAATCAGTATGCCTGGAATAATAGCTCCAAAAGATTATGCTGCTTCCTAAAATTAAATCCCACATCACGCTTGTTGCTCCTTCTACTCAGCCTATCACCTCTCAACCAATGAAAATTCACAAAGAAAACTCTCTTTCTCACTAAAACACTCAACAACTCACTTACACAAAAAACTACAAAAAAATTATGAATGAATAAGAAGAAATTAGAATGAGTAAACAAAAGGTAGAGAGGTTGCCCCTATTTATACCTGTAATGTCACAAAATTGCACCTAGGGGCAATTCCACATTTTTGCACTTTTTCCTAGCATTTATGACACCTTAGAACATTAATGACAAAAATACCATGAGTTGGAATTTCATGATTCTGACTCCATGCAGACTTGTGGCAAAGCAACAAAAGCTTGATGATACATTTCCCAAAAATCTAGGCTTTGGATGCCTACACGACGTGTGGACATCTGTGAGGCGCGCTAATGTCCTAGCAGTTTCCCAAGTTTGAAACAAGGAATCTGGAAACTTGACTCTTTCGACATGTGTCCTAGTAGTCATATTTCAGATGTAACAACTCTTTACCACCCTTGCATGCATCAAAAACCTCTTCCTTGCTCTCATTTGGGGTTGGAAGTCATTCATTTAATCTCTCCTAACATTTTGCTCCATCTTTGATTTCTCTTCATCCTTGATAGCAACACTCTCACAAGTGAAGCCGTTTTAGACTTAGGTCCCTCCAGTAGCAACAGTTCTCAAGCAAGCACTCAACAGTGTGTTCGTGTGCTTCGGAGAGGATCTAGGCCTAGGGATAACACACACACACACACACTCTCTCTCTCTCTCTCTTTCCTTTCCTACTTGTTCATTTACTATTTTGTGGTGCGGGTTCTACTCCTAAAGAGGGTTTTTCTTTCACCACACACTTTGTTTACTTCATTTGTACTCCTTTCCAACTTGGTTGTCCATGGAGGTGGGAGCACCGAAATAGGGGTCTGACTAAGGAAAACCCCTATACAGTCCCAACCTTTTCCCCTCGTTCTTTTGTGTGTAGGTTGCAAAGTGGAGCTTGGAGTGAAGACCTGAACGTCCAATAAGAGGTAAGCTTTCTCCAAGTCCCCTTGTGTTTGTTATAGATTTTGGCTTCTTGTTTGGTTATTCCATTTAGTACATTCTAGATCTAAACCTAGAAATGAAACTTGGTTCCACCCGCTTGAGCTCTTGAGCCCTCTGTTGCTTAGGATGCCAGGGTGTCTTTTAGGCGATAGTGCACCATGCTAGCATCCTGAAACTGTGCTGCTGTATTTTGGCTGAGAGCTCACTCATCTGGGGCAGAAATCTCAAAGTTTCACTTTGTCAGGATCCAAAATAGTTTTCTTAGAAACATAACTTGGGTATACTTTATTGTTTCATCAATCTGCTTATGTTGAGGTGTATAAGGGTAGTTCATTCCCTGGTGATCTATTGAAAACAAAGAGACCCATTTGCAGTGAATCCATCTTATATCACATTTTGGTGAACCCGATGTGAAGATGTCAAATCTATTTTCATGATGTTGCATGCTTATGATAATCCCTTTTCTGAGGAATATTTTGATATGTTGGAAGATGCTCTAGATGACTTCTTGGAAGTGCTCTCCCCTGTCTACAAATATTTTGAACAAACTCCCCCTCTACAAGTTGAGGAGTCGATAAATGTGGTTGTGATCTTTATGGCTCCTCTGAGCCCTAAGAAACCCATCATTTATGTGACCTCGACCGATTCATCCTCTAGGGAGAACTATTTTGTTTATGAGATTTCGTGTTGTAGTGATTCATCGGACTTATATTCGAGGTTCATGAAAGCTACAAACTCCACTTCCTATAATGTTGTTGGGCACACATATAATACGAGGAGAAATAAGTAGAACTTGGATCAACAACCTTTTGTTCCTGTATCACAACCCACTTAAGTTCGGACCACTTCTTTACCACCTTCTCAACCAAACCTTCCTTCAGCACCTAAACTTGCGATCAAAGCACCAGGTGATTATGATCTTATCGAGCAACTTCGTGTTACTCTGACTAAGATCTCACTTTGGGATATGCTTCAGATCACTCTGGTTTACCAAGAGATACTTCAAGAAGCTTTAAAAAATATTCTCTTGCTTGCCTCCGCTAGGCTTGATGAGCCTAGTTTTTGGTCTAGTTATGGTAGAATCTATAGCCTATTTTCTCATAGATGTCATGTATTTTAATGCTTAAATGTTGGTATTTGCATAATGTTTCCCTCAAACCATTGACATTTGACATTACCCTATCTTTGCAGGCTTTAATGATATTTGACATAATATGTGGGTCATCTATGTTGATTTTGCATGTGATTAATGAGTGTTTCTTAGAGTGGTTATTGATGTGTAGATATTATGCGTACTAACCGTGGATTGCAGAATTAATACGTCAAGTTATGGAAGACACCGCCAGCTGGGTATGCACCATAACGTCCAGCTGAGAAGCCGCATCATGTCAAAGGCAGACATCAACAGAGATCCTTCATGCAACCGAAAGTAACAACCTTGCAGTGGACCTTAATGATCGAGCATGCATGGGTGTTACTGCTGTGTTGGATCTGTGCTTGAATTGCATGTATGACTAGATTCCATGCATGCGTAACCGCCGCCGCTCCACTTTCCCCTTTTTTCCCTAAATGGAATCCTCCCAGTCATGGAGTTGACTACCTTGTTAGCTATAGTATAAATAATAAGTTGCTCCTTCTTTGGAGATTGCTCGATTCTACATTGTACTCTCATTTCATTAATACAAATACATTACCCTTTGTACGCATGATCTACAGTGAATGAAAATCAAGTTCTGAGTTCGAACATTTGAGTTTTTGTTAGTTTAGAGGATACTTATCCAAGGGGCCCACTTGGTGAGTAATTTGTTCTCTTAGTTTAACATTAGCTTAGTATTACTTGTCGTTTGATACTTAGTTTGAAATCTAGCATCGACTGTTCTTGTAGCTACTAGAACTCCATTTTGTGTCTATTCCTATAGCCAAAGCAGACAAAGTAGTTCTTGTTTGTTGCTCAAATATTTCATTCTTGCTTTGCATTTATATTTAAGCATAGTTATTGGTGGATGTTCAACATTTTCTTTATTTCATTTCAGCTATTTACTTTTAGCATTATGTTTCTTAGTTGTAGAATGCAATGACTACTTGAGCCCCTAGTGCACATACAGTGCTGACTCATTTCAAGTTCACGTCCCTGGGTTGACAAGTTAAATGCACCTTCATGATGGTTGAATGGCTATTCAGGTTAGATGTCCAATCTCTGAGTCATGGTTGTAAAATCCTAGTTATGAGATCATTGTAGGAGGCTGACATTTTTGGCATCGTTGTCGAGGATGGTGTCAAGCTAAGAAGTTTTTGGAGTCATTGGTAGTTTTGTTGTAGTATCTTTGAAATTTTTTCTTAGCATACCCTCGTATAGGAAGTAATGACCCTCCTGATTCTTTACCAATATTTTGTGTGAGCTGACTGATAGTTAGTGATACCGCATGCATAGAGGAAGGAGAAGGGATGCTTATGGGAGATTTCTTCCTAATAATCCTCATCTATTCTAGTTAGTTGAGTACCAGAACTTATCAGAAGAAGAAGTTCCACACCCCTTTGCAGACACATATCCTGATTTGAATAGTTCTAAAGTCTCCTTGGAAGATCAAAATCAGCTTGAGAACCCCTTTGTCTCTGAACCACATCAAGCAGGCATGGGTGATGCAAATGGGAACAGATAAAACCAACCAAATTTTCCTTTCCCCATTGCCTATCAAAATGAATTTGAAAACATCAAGAACATTCCTGCCTCTGCACTCCCCAAGTTCTATGGACTTGTGACCAAAGATCCTGATACCTTCTTATTTAAATTTGACATACTCTGTAGGAGTTATGATTATACTACTGATACCCATAGGCTTAATTTATTTCCCACCACTTTGAAAGAGGCTACATTAAGATGGTTCATGAGCCTAGGAAGAGATACTATGCAAAATTGGGAAGATATGAAGACAAAATTCCTTGAAATGTACAGGGAATATTGCAGGGGTAGTGACATGAGAGGAGGAGACATTTTCAGGATGTAGCAGAAGGAAGATGAGAGCCTGGAAGACTACATTGCAAGATTTCTATTTGCTTACAAAAATCTCCACACCATGCACTTAATGAGGACTCACAAAAGTTGTTTTTACTAAGAGGAATCAATGATGGATGCACTAATGCTTTGGACCTCATGGCAGGAGGAGATATCTCCCAAGTTCCTTGGGAAGATATCAAGAAGATATGCCATAGTTTCTCTAGGGTAGCTTCAAAGAAAGGGAGAGCTTATCAATCATTCATGGGTAAGTCAAATACTGGTGGAGTTTCAAGAATGGAGATCAATCATTTGTTGGCAGACTTCAAGCAAGATACTATTAACAATCTAGCTACTCAACTAGATACACTTCAGGCCAAAAAGAAGCAAGAGGAGGCAAAAATGATGTTGACAGAGTATTGTCCTCACTATAGACAAAAGAAGGATTGCAGATGTAAGGTGGTTTATAACCTAGAAAGTAAGCATATTCCCCTGAGTTCAAGCCAATTCAAATTGAAGAAGACCAAGTCTACTATGTTGCACAAAGGAAGCCCTGGGCTCCAAGACAAGGTATGCCACCAAACCCACTATCCTATGTTGGACCATATTTTAACTCTTATTCATCTGGAAACCAATGGCAACCCCCAATATCCATCCAGTTATGAAGGATATCCACCACAGCCTTGGTGTAACCCTCCAAATGCTTGGCCTAACCACCAAAGTTCTCCACCTTAGTGGCAACAACCTCAAGGGAATTGGCAACAATTTCAAGGGCACTAGCAACCACCTCTAGGAAAATGATAGCAAACAAATCAATGGAGAGGAGGGTAGCAATGGCCTACCTAGAATACCACCTACATGCAGCCACCTTCTCAGCCCCAAAAACCTACTATAATGCCTCCACCTGCTAATCCAAGTCCTAATGCACCTAAACCAACTCAACCCATACCCAATCCTAATAATAAGCCATAGCAACACCTTATATATTTTGCTGATTCAAACCAATTTCCTGCATATGCTATGAGTGTAAGTGATATTAATTTGTGTTTAGGAACCAAGATACCAACCCCTTCCAATCCCATCATTACTGAGCTTCCTGTGGAAGAGGAGGAGGAGCCTCTGAATGATCCCATTCAGCTAAATGTACCAAAAAGTCATGAACCAGTCCAAGCCAAATGGACTGAGCAAGAACCACCATTTCCTTAGAGATTGGAAGTTTCCAAGAAGAAGGAAGAAAAGGAGGACACTAATTTTGACATCCTGGATCAGCTAAAGCATATATGCATTCAAATACCCCTATTTTAGGCCATAAAAGATATTCCAATCTACAACAAAGTCATTAAGGAACCTTGTCTTAAGAAGCCAGGAAGGAAGAAGAAAGACCCAAATACAGTTCATGGGGTGGGATAGCTAGCTGATATCATGTTGGGAGAAGTGACCATTCCTAAGTATATTGACCTAGACAATCCTGTGGTAGCAGTTGTCATAAATGGGGTTCAAGTGAAGAATTCTCTAATTGATTTAGGGGCAACAATCAATGTAATGACTAAAGACATCCTGCAACAACTAAATATTGCAAACATGAAATCTACTCCTATTGTGTTGTAGCTTTTAGATAGCTCTACTGTTAAGCCTGATGGTGTAGTGGAGGATCTTGTGGTAGTGCTAGACTCCTAGGAATATCCAGTAGATTTTATGATTCTTTCTCCAAAGGCCACACTAGGTGGGTATCCCATTATCCTTGGAAGACCTTGGTTGGCAACTGTCGATGGATTTATTGGATTTCAATCAGGTGACATGACCATTTCAGATGGAAGGAGTACTAAAAAGTTTGTTCTTTATCCACCGGCTCAACCATCTCATGATGAAGAAGATTTTGTATGGCCACAAGTTGGTGAAGAGGCTGAAGAAGTTAATTTTATGGCATAGCTTATGATGCTAGGAAAAATCTCTTTCATGCAGCTCCAAGGTTAGGATGAGGTGTTGATTAACATCTTTGAAAACCATTATGGAGTGGAGGACACATCATCTTCTACTTCAGTTAGCACACTTTTGCCTATTCTTCCTACAACCATTGTTTCTGCAGATGTTTTTCTTGCAGATGTTCTTCCTGCAACCACTGTTCCTGCAGACAGACTTCCTGCAGCAACAGGTACATTCCATACATTGCTTCCATATGAACTAAAGGTACCATGTGTTAATGAAGCATCCATGGTAGAATTAACTACACAAGTACAGGTGTCAGAAGGAAAATATTTGAATATTAATAATAAATTGAGTGAAGCGCAACAAATGTTGTTGGAAAATCTATTAAGATCCCATCAGCATGTGTTTGCATGGGATTATCATGGAATGAAGGGACTGGATCCTAAACTTTGTACCCATATAATTTATATAAGAAATGATTGCACTCCAGTAAGACACCCATAAAGGAGGATTAACCCTGCACTAAGAGAAATTATGAAAGGAGAACTGTAGAAATTGCTAGATGTGGGATTTATCTATCCCATTTCAGATAGTCAATGGGTGTCTCCATTGGTGATCATGCCCAAGAAAGGAGGGAAGTGGCAAGTTTGTTTCGATTACAAAGAACTTAATGCTGCCACCAAGAAAGATCACTTTCCTTTACCATTCATTGATCAAGTTTTAGACACACTTGCAAGAAAGCAATTCTTCTATTTTCTAGATGGATTCAGCGGCTACAACCAGATCCAAATTGCACTAGAGGACCAAGAGAAGACCACATTTACCTATCCATGGGGTACCTATGCCTATTTGATATTCTCATTCGGCTTGTGCAATGCACCTGCAACCTTCCAGAGGGCAGTCATTGGTATATTTTCAGACATTTCTCATTATTGCACGAAGATTTATATGGATGACTTTACTACTTATGGTGTTGATTTTGTTCAAGCATTGAAGATTCTCAAAAGGGTCCTACAAAGATGTGAGGATCAAAACTTGTCCTTAAATAGTGAAAAATACTTTATGATGATGCAAGAGGGTGTAGTTCTTGGCCACTACATCTCCCATAAGGGAATTCAAGTAGATCCTACAAAAATAGAGGTAATCACCAATCTGCCTATGCCTGCAAAATAGAAGGATGTTAGAAGTTTCTTGGGTCATGTAGGATATTATAGGCGATTTATCAAAGACTTCAATAAGGTAGTAGCACTGTTGTATACCCTTCTCACTAAGGATGCTGAATTTCAATGGACTGAAGCTTGTGACAAAGCATTTTCTGCTTTGAAGGCAGAATTGACAAATGCTCTTGTACTTAAGGGACCCAATTGGGAGTTTCTTTTCCAAATTCACACCAATGCATCAGATTATGCCATAGGAGCAGTCTTAGGATAGAGAGAGGGAGCTGTTGAGAATGTTATCTACTTTTTCAACAAAAAATTACAAGGAGTTGAATTTAGACAGAGAAAGAAATGTTGGTCGTAGTTTATGCACTAAACAAATTTAGACATTACATAACAGGCTACCAAATCTTTGTGCACACTGATCATGCAGCCATTAGATATCTCATGAATAAACCTTTGATCACAGGGAGATTGGAAAGATGGTTATTATTGATGTAGGAGTTTGATATTAATATTGTAGATAAGCCAAGAAGAGCTAATGTTGTTGCAGATTTTCTTTCAAGGCTGACTACATCAAAAGACAACCAACCCATAGATGACTCTTTTCCTAATGAGCATCTATTCTCCCTCAGTGTACAAATACCCTAGTATGCTGACATAGCCAATTACTTGGTCACAAGTAGAGTTCCTTCTCATTTCTCCCCAAAAGAGAAAAGGACACTCATTGAAAGATATTTTCCTTTCTCATGGATTATTAGATGTTTGTTTTATATTGGACCTGACCATGTCATGAGAAGATGTGTAAGAGAAGATGAGACTTATGACATTTTGCATGCATGTCATAATGGACCATGTGGAGGACACTTTGTGGCCAAAAGAACAACAATGAAGATCTTGAACACAGGGTAGTACTGGCCAATACTCCACAGAGATGCAAGAAGATATACCAGAAAATGTGATAGATGTCAAAGGATGGGCAAACCAACCAGATCTGATGAGATGTTGTTGTGCCCTCAGATAGTGATCACTCCATTTGACAAATGGGGATTAGATTTTGTGGGACCAATTGACCCTCCATCAAATGGTAAGTCTTATATATTAGTATACATTGATTATGTAACAAAATGGGTAGAAGTCAAGGCCATGAAGCATGCAAAGGATAACAAAGTTACAAAGTTTCTTTATGAGGATATTTTCACAAGGTATGGAGTTCCAAGAGAAATAGTGACTGATCAAGGGCCACAATTCACATCAACTCTTATTGCAGCACTGGTGAATGAGTATAATATCAGGCATAGAAAGTCTACTCCTTATCACCCTCAGGCCAATGGCCAAGTTGAGGTGACAAATTGAGAAATTGAAGCCATTTTGACTAAAATGGTAGCTATCCATAGGAAATATTGGGAAAATAGATTACTCGAAGCTATTTGGGCCTACAAGACAACATGAAAAACAACTATAGGCTTCACCCCATTTGAGTTGCTGTATGGAAAGGCAACTATAATGCCAATTGAATTTGAAAACAAAACTCTGCAAACTACAGTGGATTTAGGGATGGAAATTTCTAAAGCATAGAGAGAAAGAATCATGTAGCTAAATTCTTTGGATGAAATAAGGAGAGTAGCCCTGCAGCATACAGAAGTAGTGTGGAATCATAGAATCAAGTGGCATGACAGATTTATTAAAGACAAGAACTTCAAACCAGGAGATTGGGCCTTGCTCTATGATTCAAGATATTAGGACAATGTAGGAAAATTGTAGACTAGATGGCTAGGACCATACGAGATTGCTAAGGTCTTTCCCAATGGAGTCGTCCAACTTACCACCATTGACCCTATCAGATTCAAGTTACTTGTCAACAGTCATCGCCTTAGGTTATATCATAAGCCAGCTTCTAAAGAAGAATTCATGTAGCAATTCACCCAACACTCAGAGCTTCCTGTAGCCAAAGGCGATGGTCCTAGTGTCCCTCCTTCAGCCTAATTAAGGTACGTACTTTTCATAATAAAGACTTTCACTTATGTGGAAGTCCATTTCTTTGTTATCCACCCATCATACCACCTTTCTCTCTCTTCCATCACTTAATTCTACGTCATCTTCATTCATTAGTTAATCCATTTTCTAGCAAGGCGAGCGTTACCTTATCCACGATCTTTGCAGTAAATCTTCCACACAGTCAGGTATGTGCGCATTAATTGCTATCTTTAATCGTCTTTTAAGTACCTTCATTTAATCGTTGTATGTTAGCATAGGTATTCACATGAATGCCATCATTGCTTGTCAATCGCCACTCCCATCTCACATGTGTGGACACATGTCCAAATTTAGGTTGGGGGGAGGGAAACCAAAAAGATATAAATATTTTATTGTCCATGTGTCAAACCATATTAGGCTGCGTAAGAATTTTAAAATGAGTTGACTGCATGAGTGAAGTGATAGTAATTTTTGCCGCCAATTCTTCCTATCATAGTTTCCCTTTATCACTCCTTTTCTTGCTATTATTGCCCTATCCTAATCTTGAGTTGCAAGCAAGGAGACAAAAGAAAAGAAAAGAAATCCAGTCAACACAGATACTGCAGGGAAGTGCACTTGATTTTCAAAAGGGGAATTGTAGAAAAAAGTTGAAAGAAGCTATAGAGCATTTGTTTGATTGTAGACAATGGGAGGTGGGTTAGTTTGAAACGAACCCATGGTGCATGATATTTTACTATAGGATGCACAATGCTTGGCCAAATTTCAAAACTGTGGATGGATAGATTACTTTTTGAAGTTGGATGGTTTTGATGAAGGCATTTCCCTTGAATTTGCCTAGACATTTTCAAAAGGAAAAGCCACAGTAAAAGGGTTAAAAGTTGTAGCAACAGAAGAAAGAATTGCAGAAGTTACAGGGTTACCTACTGATGGTGAAAATTACCCTATTTCCAGAGACGCCAAGTTAGTCAGGGCTGAATTTGTAGAGCCAAACGATCCCCCATTGACCATAGATAAGCAGGGCACAAAAAGAATGTCTTTACCCGAGCCATGGAAACAGATAGTTGTGTATGTTATCAAATACATTACCTGTGATGGCCGCCAATAAAAATTGCATTATGTCCACTTCAAGATTTTGAACCACATGAGGCACGAGAGGAGGATGAATGTACCCAATGTTTTGTACAATCTTCTCTCAATCATGGTGGTTGAGACCTAGAAAGGTAGGGATAATTTTTTTCCCACCATTGCCTGATTAAATTGCTAGTTGAAAAATCTCTGCGTTATTTTTTTGGAATGAATTGGGAAGAGTTTATTAAGGTTGATCAAGATTATCGCCAAGAGGAGTTTGTTGATGTTGAACATTTTCCACCTATTGCTACACCTCGATCTCGTAGGTCTAATAGGAGGGTAAGCACAGTGGGAGCCATTCCTAGTGCTTCAACCTCTGGTGTTGGCTTTGGCATGAATCCTCCTACAACAAAGGAAACCATTGAAATTAGTTCTTCTGGAACAAAGCACTCAGAAAAAGAAAGCTCTTCCTCATATTTTGATGATGAAGTTCCACTCAAAACCCTCATGAAAACTAGGGCACAATAGAGGGAGGTAGAAATAAGAAAAGGAAAGGTTAAAACACAACCTATAGAAATAAAAGTAGCAAGTCTAAAAAAGAGAAAGGCTGATACTATTCCTCCTGCAACCAAAGGAAGATGTGAAGGACCTCCTAGAAAATCAAGACCAGCCGGGCTTGCGCAGGAAATCTCTAAACCTGATGAGACCCCGCATGAGGACCCTGAAGCTCCGATGGAGTAGGAGCATGTTGAAAAAGAAGAAGGAATATTTAAGGGAGTAGCAAACATAACACTGGCCGATCTTACTATCATTGCAAAGGAATTGGAAGGAAATCAAAACTTCCTGCAGCATGAGCACAAAGTCCTGCAGCAACAACCCGAACCAAAGCAGGAGTTCCTACAGCCACAACAAGAACAAGAGTCCCTGCAACAAAAGGAAGAAGAAACAACACCCCTACAGCTAGAGATAACTAGACAAATAATGCCATATGAGGAGCCGTCATCAACCAAAATATTGGTAGGCATTCATAATCCTCCTGATTTTTTAGTACATGCAACAATTTTGAATTTTTGGAGAGAAATACAAAGGAGGGAGGAAGAATGGAAGAAGGAGAAACATAATTTAAAAGAAGAAATTCAAAAGAAGGATGAAGAAATTGAGGATAAAAATGCAGAAATCGCTACCCTGAAGCAGAGGGTAGATGATATGGCAGCTTTGGCGCGAAAGATTCTAGAATGTAGAGAACCCCCAAGGGTCTATGCTCTACTCCTGAAAGAGAAGTATCTCTCTTTTAAGATGTCAATACTTGCCTTAGGTTTGAATCCTTCTATTGATACCCCTATGGAATTTTTCAATGCTTATAGGATTGCCTCCCCTGAAATGAAGAATTTGTTATGTAAATTTTATTTACATAATTATGCTGTCACAAAGGACCATGAGTGGAACCCACTGCTGTATGTTGGAGACATTCAATTGAGAGCACTCATGTCTTGGGTACAAAATGATATTAGTTGGGGTCAGCAATACAGTTCTTATAAACAATTGGAGTCTGATATCCCTCTGCATGTTAGAGCTAAACCAAGTAACCCAAGGGATATTTATAGAGAATGGCATAGAATGTTGCTTAGATCAAGCTATGGAAATAGGATTATGCCTTGCATTGAGGCATTTTACACTGAGTATGAGGTAAAAAAAGCAGCGAAAGAGGAAACTATGAGGAGATGTTTATCCCAGAGATGGAATAGTTTGACCGATGAGTTGAAACAGGTTGAGCCTCATTACATCCACAATTATGGTGCAACATTAAAAAGAATTGAGAGACACATTCAAATTGGAAGAGCTCAAGGATGACATTGGCTTCCCCTAAATTTTTAGCCACCCATGCCCATGTGGCCCATTCCAAATTCTAGATTCTACCAGAGTGATATTGCTGCAGAAAGGTAGAGATGGGATAGATTTGACAAATTGGGAGGATTCTATTGGGATCCTGACTCACGCATTGTAGCCACTAATTTTGGACAACTCTCAGTTGCAAATTTTAGAGCTTTGACGAAGCAGAAGAATAAATCTTCCCTTGTTGGAGGACCAACAAAAGGTTAGGTTGGGGGGAGTGATGAGCCTAATTTTTTGTCTAGTTATGGTAGAATCTATAGCCTATTTTCTCATAGATGTCATGTATTTTAATACTTAAATTTTGGTATTTGCATAATGTTTCCCTCAAACCATTGGCATTTGAAATTACCCTATCTCTGTAGGCTTTAATGATATTATGTCGGTTGTTTATGTTGATTTTGCATGTGATTAATGAGTGTTTCTTAGAGTGGTTATTGATGTACAGATATTATGCATACTAATTGTGGACTACAAAATTAATAAGTCAAGTTATGGAAGACACCACCAGCTGGGCATGCACGATAACGTCCAGCTGAGAAGCCACTCCAGGTCAAAGGCAACCGATAGCAGAGATTCTTCATGCAACTGAATGTAACCACCTTGCAATGGACCTTAATGATCAAGCATGCATGGGCATTATTGTTGTGTTGGATCTGCACTTGACTTGCATTTTTGATCGGATTCCATGCATGCGTAACCGCCATTGCTCCACTTTCCCCTGTTTTCCCTAAATGGCATCCTCCCAGTTGTGGAGTTGACTGCCTTGTTAGCTGTAGTATAAATAATAAGTTGATACTCCTTCTTTGGAGGTTGCTCGATTCTAAATTGTACTCTCATTTCAGTAATACAAATACATTACCCTTTGTATGCATGATCTACAGTGAATGAAAATCAAGTTTTGAGTTTGAACATCTAAGTTTTTGTTAGTTTAGAGGATACTTATCCAAGGGGGCCCACTTGGTGAGTAATTTGTTCTCTTAGTTCAACATTAGCTTAGTATTACTTGATGTTTAATACTTAGTTTGAAATCTAGCATTGACTGTTCCTGCAGCCACTAGAACTCCATTTTGTGTCTGTTCCTGCAACCAAAGCAAACAGAGTAGTCCCTGTTGGTTGCTTAGATCTTTCATTCTTGCTTTGCATTTTTGTTTAAGCATAGTTATTGGTGGATGTTCAACATTTTCTTTATTTCGTTTCAGCTATTTATTTTCAGCATTGTGTTTCTTAGCTGTAGAATGCAATGACTACTTGAGCCCCTAATGCACATACAGTGCTGACCCATTTCAAGTTCACTTCCCTGGGTTGACAAGTTAAATGCACCTTCATGATGGTTGAATGGCTATTCAGGTTAGATGTCCAATCTCTGAGTCATTGCTGTAAAATCCTAGTTATGAGATCATTGTAGGAGGCTGACAAGGCCAACGGATGTTAATACATTGTTGGATCATATTCAAGTGGATTATTTGAATACCATGTTCCATCCACAAGAAATCCCACCTCCAGATGTGTAGAAGCAAGCGGATCCCTTGATTATAATTAATGTTAATAATATTGGTATTAGTCATACTATCGTTGACACTAGTTTGACACTCAACATTTGCAATATTGACCTATTACCTAAAATTAAAGTTGATTCATCTTCTTTAGTGACTTCTTCTTTGTATATTCGTGGGTTTGATAACACTGGTCATCAAGTTCTAGGTACAATAATACTACCTTTGTAGCTAGGTCCCGTTACATTACCTACATTGGTTTATGTGATTCATGGCTTGTTACCAAATAATATTCTCTTGGGGAGACCCTGAATTCATGTTATGGGTGTCACGACCTCTACTTTACACCATTCTTTAAAGTTTGTTGCAAATAACCAGTTGGTTATGGTTAAAGTAGATCTAGAAGTTGTTCACCTTTGTGAGCTAGCGATTTTCAATCGTGCTTCAGTCATATCCACTCTCAAGAATTGTATTATGTCCTTAACCATTAATGCTATGGCATGTTCTTCATTGATACCCTCTATGGAAGTCATTCCCAAAGTGAGTGTCGTCAGAGACAAACCACCTAAAGTAGAGGACCCTAAGTCTCCCCTGTCTTCCCCTTCTTCCTCTCAATCGAATGCTTTCCTTAGTGATGATTGGGGCTCCTTGGAATTCTCCAAATTCTTTATCGCGAAATACAAGGCAGGTCCCTCTTCAATAGAATTTCCAAGTACTTCTAACACAAAGATGGACGATACTCCCGTTGGGAAAGAGAAGTGTGACCCTATTTAGGAGACCACTCCTTCCTTTGCTGAGGAGAGTAGTCCCACTCCTGTAAAGGAGGTTAATATTTGCGAACCTAGTAAAGAAGGTGAGAGCACTCCCATAGAGACATTCGACATCCATTGGTGGAATGAAACACTCTATGTGGAACTGCCACCTCCTGAAGTTTTGCAAACTCATTATGGGTTTGGATATGAACTCACCTCTTGATATGGCTATGAGAAGAAAGGCCTAGGGCGTATCGAACAAGGAATCCAAGTCCCTATTCAGTTTAAGCCATGAAAGCGCTATCTAGGTTTGAGATTCTCTATTGAATAGTCTAAGCAAAAACCTTGGTGGAGTGTTAACATGATTTTCACTGAGCCATTGAGCTTGATCCATCCTGAATTGATAGAGGAGAGGGAGTAGGCTGAGTAAATACCTTTAGATGTCTTCTTTTTGGATGAAGCACTAGAGGAATTCCTAGGTTCCTATTCCCCATTGCTTTCTTTCCATCAGAAGAGATGATTCCCGCATCGCCTGCATAAACAAGCATACTTTGGAGAATCTATCTTGAGTATTGATGAGGGAGACCCTCTATCTAATATTAGTAATGATGTTCTGATATCTCATCCTGAAGATCGTATTTCTCTCCTTAAGTCCTTAAGTCTCTATGGATCCTAAGTCCTCAAAAAAAGTAATTAAGATTGGGAAGTGTCTTTCTTCAGAGGAAGTAGATGAACATTTCAATCTCTTGCACTCTCATCCTCATATTTTCGCTTGGAGGTATGAGGATATGCCCAGTATTGATGAACCTATTATGGTTCACAATATCATCCTATGTCTCGATTCCAAGCCAATTAAACAAAAAATCTGAAAGATCAATCCTAGGGTAGCATTGATGGTCAAAACTAAGATAGAGAAGCTGTTGAAAGTAGGTTTTATTTGTCCAATTGACTAATCCCCTTGGATCTCGAATATAGTCATTGTTAGCAAGCCTGATGGTCATATTCGTATATGTATTGACTTTTGAGATCTTAATAAGGCCTCTCTTAAGGATGATTTTTTGTTGCCTAATATAGATATGATTGTGGATTCGACTATAGACCATGCATTGTTATCTTTTATGAATGACTTCTCAAGTTACAATCAGATCCGTATTAACCATGAGGATCAGTACAAGATATCCTTCACTACCCCTTGGGGTAATTTTTGTTATGTATTCATTCCATTTGGGTTGGAGAATGTGGGAGCAACTTACCAACAGGCGATGACCCTGATATTTCACAATTTTATCCATAAGATCTTAGAAGACTATGTGGACGACATCTCTGCAAAATTGATAACCCGTCAAGATAATGTGAAGAATCTTCATCTTATCTTTGAAAATATTTGACTCTATAAGATGAGACTCAATCCCCATAAGTGTGTCTTTGGTGTGGATGTCAGCAAGCTTTTGAGGTTCATAGTTTCTCACCATGGAATCGAGGTTGACACATAAAATTGATGCCATTGTTAATATACCTCCATTGAGGAATATTACTAAGTTATAAGGTTTACAAGGGAAGATTCAGGTGATTCATAGATTTATATCTCAATTGGCTGATCGTACCCTTCCTTTCACCCGTTTGTTGAAAAAATATGTTCGGTTCATGTGGGATGAGGAGTGCCAAAAATCCTTTGAGTCAATCAAAGCATATTTGGCCAACCCTCCTATATTGATGCCAACTATACAAGATAGACCCTTTTTTCTTTACCTTGTTGTGTCACCATATGCCTTGGAAGCTTTGCTAGCTTAGTATGATAACGCAGGGAAAGAGAGAGTGGTTTGCTATATCAGTCGCATTCTAGTCGATTACGAAACTCATTATTCCTCCATGGAGAAACAATGCCTCTCTCTTGTCTTCGCTACATATAAGTTGAGACACTATATTCTCCATGTCGAAACACGTCATAGTAAAAATGAATCTCTTAAAGCATTTGTTCTCTAGTGTTAACCTCACTGGGAGATTAGTGAAATGGGTTATGTTTCTCTCTGAGTTTGATATAAAGTTCATTACTCAAAAGTCAATAAAGCGTCAAGCGATTGTTGATCAATTGGCAGAAACTCCCTTATCCCGTTCATTCCTAGGGTTGGATTTGTTCCCTGACGAGAATATTTTTGTGATTAATTATGACCTTGAATGGAAAATATATTTTGACGGATCGAGGTGTTAGATTGGTTCTGGAGTGGGCGTGGTCGTAATATCCCCTGAAGGTAAATTGATCCCCCTATCCTTTCAGTTAGATTTCCCTTGCACCAATAACATTGCTAAGTATGAAGCTCTTATTGTTGGCTTGCATGTCGTGATTTCACTAAGAATCAAACATCTTTGTGTACTAAACGATTCTGAGCTCATTGTGAATCAGATTATGGGAACCTATCAAGCTAAACAAAGTAAGTTGTCTCAGTATCGAGACCTTTCTTTTTCCTTGCTTAATTGGTTCTCCTCCTTCACAATAGACAATGTCCCTAGGAGGGAAAATAGACATGTCAATGCCATGGCAAGTGCTTCTTCCTTGGTACCTTCAAAAGAGGATATGAAAGAATACCACTTCATGGTTCAGGTCCTATGAACCCCTATGGTTTCCGATCAACCTAAATTTGAATCCTTTGTGTGTTCTCACATAGACTCGAGATAATGGTTCTCTAGTATCTATAATTACTTGAAGATTGGAAACTTTCCCGATGATGCGACAAAAAATGATCCCACTCGTATACGAAAGCTTTCAGCACATTATGTCATTTTATCTGATGTTCTTTATCAAAAATCTTATAATGGCTTGCTTCTCAAATGTTTCACTGAGGAAATACGCCTTGCCCTTAAGGAAGACTATTCAAGCTCTGGGGGTGGACACTTTGGTGGTAGATCCCTGGCAAGAAGATTGGTACACATGTGGTCCTATTGGCAAACGATGGAACAAGATTCCTTCAATTTTTTTAAAAAGTGCCTTCAATGTCAATAGCATAGTCATCTTATTCATGCACCTACCCAAGAGTTACAAAATCAAACCTCTCCTTGGTCGTTCGTAAAGGGGGGTTGGATATTATTTAAAAAATATCACCTCCTTCTTCCAAGGGACATACCTTTATTATTACCACTACGGATTACTTCACGAAATGGGTCAAAGTTATTCCACTCCAATCCACAAACGCTGAAACTATCTATAGCTTTCTTATGAATAACATTATTTCTCATTTTGGATTGCCTACTACACTTGTTTCTAACAATGACACACCATTCAAGAACAAGGAAGTAAAATATTTCTTAGAGAAATTTCATATCCAACATAGATTTCTATGCCATACTATCCACAATCTAACAGCCAAGCAGAAGCGTCTAACAAAACTCTTGAGCTCATTCCTCATAAAATAGTTAATAAGCATGGTAAGTATTGGAATATTCAATTAACATACTGTAAAAGAGGGGGACCAACCATGTTCAAGGCCCTAGGTCACACAGAGCCAAGAGCGAAAGGTTGCCCTAACTTACGTCATTCTAAAGGGGTATCTTGAAACGAGGAATGAGAATGATGAGGACTATAAGGTCCTACAATCACTATGCAAACCCAAAATCCAAAATGGGGCTAGGCAAGCCGGTTTTTAGGTTCAACACTATACCTCAAGTAGCTCTCTGTCTAAGGACAAAAGCGTGGTTCTGGGATGACAGCGTGATGCTTTGGAATCTCTCAAGTGCGCTAGCATCCGTACAACCAGAGGACCAAAAATATAGTAAGAACTTCCAGAAAATGAGCTCACGAGTTATTGGTTTTTAAGGGAACAAAACAGAACTATGAAGATAAATACAAATGGATATGATAAAGTAGATATAATAAAGCTAAGGTGACAAAGATGATCTCACAAAAGAGCTTGTTTGCTAGCTAACTCCAAATGCATGTCCACCTACACATAAGGAAGAGGGAAAATTGTTGGGGGCTGTATAGGGGTCTACCTCAGTTAGACCCCCATTTTGGTGTTTCCACCTCCACAGATAGCCAAGATAGCAACGATAGAGAAATGTATGATAAAGGAGAAAATAAAGTAGAGAACACAATAAACACTACAAAACAGTAAAGTGCTACTCAACCAAATTGTAGAGGAGAGGAGTGAAAATGCTTACTACCTCCACTAAGAGCTCACTAGCTAATGGAGGAGAAAAGAGGACTCAAGCCCCTGCTATAATAGTGTTGCTTCACACTTGCTCTATGAAGTTGATTGAGTGTTGTTGTTGTTGCTATGGAGTGCCAAAGTGCTGCTTGAGAGTGAAAGTGAAGGCTAAGAATGCAAGAAGTGATTGCTAGAATGCTTAGGGAGTGCGAAAAGAAGATGGATTGGATGAAGAATGGAAGAATTTGAAGAAAAAGGGAGAGAATTTTCCATATTCGGGTTAGTTGGTCGAAGAGGGACATTACAAACCGTTCCTGATAGGAAGTGTAACGCCTCTGCGAGCTTTAGATGTAGGAATCCATCAGGGACGTGACCGTGTAGCACATACGTCTGTGCGCCGCATGGGAATCCTTGATAGTTATTCTTCTATCGATGCAAAAAAAGGATGCCAAGTGGAATGAAGGCAGCAGGATGATGTGGATTTTTGCCTTCGGATTTGGTTTTTTAAGGTGAGGAAGTGTAAAAGGGGAATTTGTGTAAGGGGTGCAAATTCACTCCTATACATTTTTCCCCCACTTTAGCGAGCACTAATACTGATGAGTGCTTTAGTAAAGTAGATCAGAGAATGAATAGGGTTATAAATGTATATCTAAACCTTTGAGGAAGCATACCGCAATTTGGCGAACTTGAGAGCACAAGACAAGAAAAGGACTTCATAACCCCACATAACTATGAAGCTGAAGAATGAAAGTGTCTTATAGGCCTGTAGACTTGCAAGGAAGGTGTCCTTCAAGATCTCTCATGTGAAGGATACCCAAAGAAAAGTTCCCTACATACCCACATACCTATAGGGAAGGTGTCCTCCAAGATCTCTCACATGAAGGAAACCCAAAGAAAGCACCCTACAAACCCACAAACCTGCAGGGGAGCGAACCCCAACATCTCTCACATGGAAGAAGCTCAAAAGAAGCACCCTACAAACCCGCAGACCTACAGGGAGGTATCCCCCAAGATCTCTCACATGGAGGAAACCAAAGGAAGGGGACTCTGCAAAGTTGAGAAGCGGCTTCACAGGCACACCTACAAAGTGACATGTCTACCCGTAGATAGAACATATCAGAAAGCAGCCATGCAGGCAATTAAGCGGACAGTCACACAGACTGTCAAAAAGTTGGAAAAAATTCAAAGGGGTCCCTCAGGAACCAAGTGTAAAGGAGGGGTCCACTCAAGAGACGTGTTGCTCGAAAGTACGAAAGTGATAGTTCTTTCTTGAATCGATTCATCATCAAGGAATCCTTTTGAAAGATGTTCACTTCATCAAGGAATTTGAAAGGAAGAAAATGCCCCCATGTGAGGGGAAGGTCAAAGCTACTCCCACCTCGAAGGGAAGGTTCTCAAGTCATTTCCTTACGAACTCATGATGAAGGAAACACGTCCCGTTAGGGTTTCAAGTCGATAAGTTTGTGAAGATTCTCGAGAAAAGATTCATTGGCAACAAATGCATTTTTTGAAAATCAAAATGTTATAGAAGTTGTGTTGTCACATGAGAGGGACAACTCAAGCAAAGAAGATTGAAAGATAAAGGAAAAGCTAAAAGAAAGCATCATGAACAAAGGGCACAAAAGTAGTCTGATATTTTGGGGTCAGAACTGCTCATAAATATCTATAAGTATAATAATAGTATATAAAATGAATTGTCATCAACCCCCTACTATATCAGACCATGTGAAGAATGCACGAGAAGACAAAGTAAAAGTAAAAAATTGGGTCAACATGGAAGGGAAGCCTAAATTCCCCCAACACTTTGCATCGTCCCCAATTTTACCTTTAAATAAAGTCACAAACATGGAAGAATGATGATACAAATAGAAGAAGGTTTACGACACAAAAAACCACGCTTGTATCCAAGCACCAACAAGGGTGACAAGGGTCATCCAGGAACACATAGCATGATCACAAGGGAACACATCACAACACACACACACATCTATTCTAAAGATAAATAAGGGGCCTCCCCCTAACACTCATCGACCAAGAGGTTGTCCACTTTCCACTCTAGATCATCGTAGGGGGAAGGAGGACAAGCCTGCAGGGGTGGAATGTTAAGAGGAGGAGCGTCTGACCCTCCTGCAATAATGGCTAAGGAAGAGGGCCTCACAAGGCCCTCTCCACCAAGCTCTTGTGGAGCTAAGGTCAACAATTTTGCAAAAATAATTGACAAGGCCAGAACCTTGTCTAGAGAGTTAAACATTCACTTTATAGGAGTGCCATGTTTCACCTCAACGGACAGAGAAGATTATGCCCAAGATTCACTGAGCGATTTGGGAGCGGTGAAGAACTCAGGGGAAGCTAGGACTAGTTCTGTCACTAGGACATAACAATTCAACACAGGACCATATTTTAGAGAAGGTGGGATCCTCTTATGTCCTTTGTTGCTAGAAGGACCACTCTCCACCTTCTGCTCCATTGGGGGATGTGAACTCCCCACAAAAAATGCAAGAGGTGTGGAAGAAGAGGAGGAGAAAACCATAGTAGATACCACCAAAGTGTTTGTCATATCTATAGGTTTTGGGAAAGGTGGGACATCCGGAAGGGACATCAACAAGGGCAGCTCCATTGAAGGAGTGATGAACACTTGCACCTTTTTAGGGTTAGGTGCATTCGTACTCATAGTGGAAGCTAAATGTGAGATTGAACTAGTTTGGACTGAAGTAGAGGGGAGGAGAGAGGATGACGCGATAGGAGGCCTTGATACATGGGCAGTCATCCCCTCTTCCTTCCTCTACAAGGTGGCCTACTCAACTGCGAGAGACTTTCGTCGATGCTTGTGCTTGCGCGTAAGGAAATTTTTGTGAATCTTCAAACCAAAGGCTGGAGGTTGTGAAGGAAAAAAAGGTTCTTGATCGACCATGGGAGTGTCCACTACATCTATTTCTAGCAGAGGGACAATATCCTAAATAGGAACAAGAGGAGCAGGTTGAGAAGCAGCAAGGGGAGTCGGCTCTAATGCCTCGGCAACGGGCCTCTTCTCGTTTACTACTTTTGAAGCAGAAGCGATAGGAGGCCACAGAGGCCAAGGCATAGAGGATTTCCCACATGGGCCTTTCTTTTTGCTATACCAAACAAGTGTAGGCTTAATGGGCAGAACATGAAGCTCAAATGTGGGAAACTTGGGCTTTCACCAAGCAAGCACCATAGGATTCTCCTGCAAATGTGGAACTGAATCTGATGGCACCACAATAGGGTGATAGGGAGCGTCATGTTGAATAGTGGAAGAGGAAGAAGGAGGATCTCAGGACCACTTTTCTTCTTCCCTTCTATGTGCCTTGGTGGCATCACTGTCAGCTTTTAAGCAAGCCCTATGTGAAACAACATAAGGCAACGGAGGGTATCTCACTCTCATCATCAAGCACCATCTCTTGTAATTCTAATAAGTTTGGAACAAAAGGTCCTTCCTAGGTGAGAGAGGACCAATGGGCACAAGCCAAGAGTAATCCAAGGAGTAACTATCACGAGCAACCGGTGGTTTATAACTGGTGTCATGAATTACATGCATGAAACCCTCGTGGATAAATTTCAAGAATTTATGCATGACTGAGGGCACTGCATTCATAGCTACTAACCAAGTGATACCCAACTTTACTCTAAAGAGTTTAGATCTGGGGATTATGTCAACTTTACTCTAAAGAGTTTAGATCCAGGGATTATGTCGAACAAAAGCTTCATGGATTTAGGTCCAACCAAAACCAACAAGACAATACTACCCAAAGGGGGCGCAAAAAGTCTGTCATGCGTGCAGATGGTGCTTACAGGTGCGTGATACCCATCTTTGTGCAAAAAGTTGATTAGCATGATCTCCTCAGTTATGATGTTTACTTGAGACATCAGATCAATGAGAACACCTGCTACAATATTTCTGTTGATTTGTACAGGGATGTAGAGAGGAGATGGTTCCCTATTAAAACCCATCGACAGATCCTACGAAGTGAAGGTTATACCAATACCACTACTCACAGGTTGCACAGAGGGGATAGGTTGATGCAAGAAAGAGGACATCACATGAAATGAATGACACTCTCTCGAGACTCTCCAAAGGCTACAAGGTAGGATAATGACCCAATTAAGGTTTCGTTACGCAACACTTTCAAGACCTTCCAACTATGATTACTAGGGGTCGCAGGTTGGGTTGCGACGTAAGGAGCCTCACAACACTCACACCTACAACACTCCTAGGATACGAGGAAAGGAGCTTTCAGTATCACAAAATGGAACCAAAATGGTTCACGTCGAGTTCACCAAAACTATAAGAGAGGGGGACCAACCAGTTTCAAGGCCCCAGGTCACGAAGAGCCAAGAGCGGAAGGATACCCTAACTTACCTCACTCTAAAGGAGTATCTTGAAACAAGGGACTTGAATGATGAGAACTATAAGGTCCTACAATCACTTTGCAAACCTGAAATCTAGAATGGGGCTAGGTGAGCCAATTTTTAGGTACCTTAAGTAGCTCTTTGTCTAAGGATGAAAGCGCAGTTCTAGGATGACAACGTAGTGCGCTAGCATCTCTCAGGTGCGTTGGTGTCAGTATAATCAGAGGACCGAAAATATAGTAAGAACTGCTAGAAAATGAGCTAACGACCTAGCTATTGGTTTTTAAGGGAAGAAAAAAAACTATGAAGTAGAAGAAATACAAAAAAATGTGATAAAGTAGATATATTAAAGCTAAGGTGACAACGATGATCTCACAAAAGAGCCTGTTCGCCAGCTAGCTCCAAATGCACGTCCACCTACACATAAGAAAGAAGGAAAATTGTTGGGGCCTGTATAGGGGTGTGCCTCAGTCACACCCCCTTTTTGGTGTTTCCACCTCCATGGACAGCCAAGATAGAAACGATAGAGAAATGTATGATAAAGGAGAAAAGAAAGTAGAGAACACAATAAACACTACAAAATAGTAAAATGCTACTCAACCAAATCTTAGAGGATAGGAGTGAAAATGCTTACCACCTCCACCAAGATCTCACTAGCTAATGGAGGAGAAAAGAGGACTCAAGCCCCTGATGCAATGGTGTTGTTCCACACTTGCTCTATGGAGTTGATGGAGTGTTGTTGCTATTGCTATGGAGTGCCAAAGTGCTGCTTGAGAGTGAAAATGAAGGCTAAGAATGCAAGAAGTGATTGCTAGAATGCTTAGGGAGTGCAAAAAGAAGATGGATTGGATGAAGAATGGAAGAATTTGAAGAACAAAGAGAATCTGCCATATTCAGGTCGATTGGTTGAAGAGGGACATTACAAACCATTCCCAATAGGAAGTGTAATACCTCTTCCAACTTCAGACGTAGGAATCCATTAGGGATGTAAGCACACCGCATGGACATCTGTGCATTGCGCGGTCATCCCTGACAGTTATTATTCTATCAACGCAAAAAAAAAGGATGCCAAGTGGAACGAAGGTAGTGGTCTGATGTGGAATATTTCCTTTGGATTTGGTTTTCTAAGGTGAGGAAGTGTAAAAGGGGAATTTGCGTAAGGGGTACAAATTCACTCCTATACAGGTACGCTTTGTGGGTCTATCACACGAGTGTCTGTATGGCGACAAGAACAATGCCTTACAATCTCATGTATGGTGTCAAAGCTATCATGCCTTTAGAGTTGGAAATTCCATCTTTACGGGTTTCCCTTAAAGGGTTAATTGATGATGAAACCTACCAGGTTAATCATTTGCAACAACTAGAGATGCTCGATGAGCATTGATTACAGGCCCTCAATCATCTTAAGGCTTATCAATGATCGCTATCAAGACAATATAATCAAAGTGTGCTTCCTAGGACCTTTAACTTGGAGATTTGGTTCTCTATGAAAACTAGAGAAATTTAAATGCATCGCATGATCAGAGAGGGAAATTTGGTCCTAATTGGTTAGGCCCTTACATCATGATCTTTGTGTATGGTTCAAGTGCCTATGGATTATCATCGATGGATGGAACACCTCTAAAAGAACCTGTTAATGTGATGCATCTCCATCGATACTATGCATAATGTCCAATGTTTCATATGTATGGTGTTCTCTCTTTAAAAGGGTAGTAGCACTACATGTATTGAAATTACTCATTAACACATTGTAAAAAAAATTGTCTTGTGATGTGACCATGTGTGTGTGTGTGAACAATATACATACATGTGTCTTGCCATGCTATGTATTCATGCATCACATTATGTCTTTTAAGGCAATTAGATCATTATATTATTTAATTAACATACAACCATGTGTGTTTATTAAATCATATTAGCATCTAGTGTAAACATACATCCATATGAGCATGTAATATCCATAGCATCAACATACATGAAAATAAAAAGCATACACATCAAAATAAACAATGCCATGATATCAAAACCGATATGTCCATATATATATATATATATATATATATATATATATATATATGTATGTATGTATGTATGTATGTATGTATGTATGTATCAAATGTCATGTACATATATCAAGCCACTAAAATGAGTGGCTGCTGAATTTATGTCTATATAAAAGATCTACAAATATATATGTGTATATATCTCTCGCTACAAAAATGATGTACAAAATAAAGAGCCCTTATGGTTGTGGCACATGGCTCCTAAAGCCTTCTAGCTCTGGTAGTTGCTATTGTGGTCGGGGAGAGGTTGCACGGTGGACATGGATCTAGATTAGTGTGTGCATGATGTCGATAAAGCTACCTGCATCCCTCTAACCTATCCCTACAGGGAGCATATGGTCATCTACATCTGTCTTAGCTCCTCCTATAGTTGTTGAACATCTGCTGGGATCACAACTGTTGGCTGCCTATCAAGATCATCGAGGTGTCTCTGTAGGGAATCATGCACCTACTCGACAATGTCAACCCTCATCACTGCTACATCTCGCTCGATGAGCACCATCTGTAGCTCCCCCAATAGCTGATTGTGCTGCCCCCAAATAGTGGCAACGTCCTTAGTCAACTGGATGACCTCCACACCCTGCTCCTCGGAGGTGGTCCTCAAGTGGGCTATAGGCTCAAAAATGTGGGCATGACACCCTACAGACACTAGCCAGAAAGCCTCAAGAACCATCCCCTAGATCGACACGGTAGGGGACACCTCTGTTATGAACTGAGCCATTAACCCAGTCCATCCCTATACATCTTCTACAACCATAAAGAAAGAAAAAGAATCAGTATCACATGGCATATGTATATAATCGTAAACAAAAAAACTAAAAGTACTGAAACATAAACAACATGCTTTGTATACTTGGGTCCCCTGGTTGCAATGTCGGGTCAGGGTGAGGATCAACACTAGGACCCACGCCACCGATATCAGTGGTCATTCCTGGAGCCGCCAAGGCCGCTGCTGCTATAGTAGTAGGTGATGGTGGCACCAATGAGACAGGGGTAGCTACTGGGGGGTTTGACCTCCTCTGTCACCTCGACCTTTGTGGTGTCGCCTCCTCCTCCTTGTCGGCCTGCTAGTGCCCTCTCCATCTATCCTATGAAGGCTAGGGTGGAAAGTCTCCTTGTGGACTAGGATCCCCTCTAGGAGCACCCTCACTGAACACAGGAGGCGAATGATGCCTATCCCACCACTGTGTAAAATCTGCAACAACTCCGACATTATCTGTTGTCACTATGGGTGATAGATCGTGGTCGGGCTCATCATCATTAGAAGGAACAAAATAAATGATGGTGGGGGGTGATCCCCGAGTCTCGATGCACTCCTGTAAGCCCTAGTATATGTGGGCACATATGATGGAATCGTCTGTGGAAGGCCATATTATTGCATTACCTGACTTAAGTAGTATGGTGCTATAATATAACTGCGGTGACCTACTAAAAAATGGTCTTGTTGCAGGTTCCTCAAGTGCTTGCTATCATCCACCCATCTGAAAAAATTGATAGGGTCTCCATCTGACCTCTTCCACAGTAAGGGTATCAAACTGTAGTCACCAAAACTGTAAATCACCAAATCTCCACTAGCCTATCATGTCATACCAATAGGCCATGGGGATGCAATATGGTCATCACTAGGGAAAACCAACTAGCCTAGTGCACATGATGTGGGAAAAGGACCACACCTGCAAAAGTGTGCATGTAGTAAGGCTACAGTACTCATAATGGACGTACCATCCTAGCTCCTAGTAGAGGTACGCTAGCATGTTGCACCCCCAAGCAAAAATTATCCTAGGCTCCACCCTCTCTCTGATCGTGTGGACAAGGCCTTCATGCAGGTGCAAGCCTCAGCCATCTATCATGATCTGAAAAGCAATGGTCACAACCATCACCTGGTGTAGCAACGGTGCAGTGGTCCTCGCCTGGTCATACTAGTGTGTATAGATGTGGCTCGTGACATCGTCATTGTCCATCCGTCTTGAGCAATAGAGGACTCCCTTCATTCACTCTCGTGTTGATCAGGTATCATCTAGGGCCACCTGTCGTACACGAATGGGTAGTTCGAGGATTTGATAGACATGCTTGAGTGTGATAGTCATCTCCCCAGTGGGTAACTGGAAAGATGACATGGTGGCATCCCACCGCTCCATCAACACTGTAAGCATCTGCTCATGATAATGCATCTCTAACATTGTGAACACATGGCAGAGACCAACCTACTCTAGGTGTGTGACCTCGTCCCTTGTGAGATGGTCCCTCTTCTAGCTAACGAGTCAAAAATCTCACCCTCCCAGATGCTTGCAAATCGCTAGATACTCCTGCAAAAGTGAAAAAAATTTAATTCAGAACATCGAATATCACTATGCAAACAAAAAAAATTCTTCAAGACCTATGTGCGTCGTGTGAACGTTTGCGTGTCACACATGCATCCTTGTTTTCCATGGATGCCTTGAGGACGACAACGCATCCCTAAGATGCCAATGCAGGATTGGGACCTTGGCGCACATTTTGGATAATAGCGAATATTTTGGACGCAAGCGCCCAAAATGGATGCTTGCGCACCTTGCCAAATAAAAAAATGCTCAAAAACAACCTTAAATCATGAAGAACAAGGCTTAGAGGCTTACGTGGTCCACCTCGTGACTTTTGGCGATGTCCTCATGCAACTGATCCGACCTAGACACCTTGTACTCCCTCTTGCTTAAAATTTTGATTTCTTTTCTCTCACAAAAGTCAACAATTTGCTTGCAGTGAACAATGAAAATGACCCTTCTAGGGGCCCATCTAGGTATATATAGGCCTTGCGGGGTCTATTTTTCCTAGAGCCTGTGGCTCCCCAGTTTCTCTTGAATTAACCCCACCAAGCTGGGAAAACTCAAGAGGGGGCATATAGTCACCTCTTGATCATATTTTTCTTCCAATCAACAACTTTTTCTTGACCATTCTTCTTGTCATGGTAGCTTCTTCTGGTTTTCAAGGCTGACCTAAATTTTGAGTTTTGTAGGTTAAAGTCTTGAGCAATTTTTCATGACTGTTTTGTTGCTATTTGTTGAGCTCGGTCATTGGGGGCACCTTCAGTACCAGTTAGCTCTATTTTGGTGGCCTTTGAGGCCCCTTTTTCTTGGCATGCAAATTCATAAAATCAAAGTTCAAGTGAATTTTTTTTCTCTACTTTAGTGAGGCTGATTTTTTCCAAAATTGAGCCCACTAAAGTGGGGGAAAAATATAATGTCACAAAATTGCACCTAAGGGAAATTCCACATTTTTTCACTTTTACCTAGCATTTATGACACCTTAGAACATTAATGAAAAAAATCCCATGAGTTGAAATTTCATGATTTTGACTCCATGCAGACTTGTGGCAGAGCAACAAAAGCCTGATGACAAGTTTCTCAAAAATCTAGGCTTTGGATGCCTATGCGGCGCATGGATATCTGCGCAACGCGTTAGCATCCTGGCAATTTTATGAGTTTGAAACAAGGAATCTGGAATCTTGACTCTCTTGAAACGTGTCCTAGCAGTCAAATTTAAGATGTAACGACTCTTTTCCACCCTTGCATGCATCAAAAACCCCTTCCTTTCTCTCATTTGGGGTTGGAAGTCATTCTTTCAAGCTCTCCTAACATTTTTCTCCATCTTTGAGTTCTCTTCATCGTTGATAGCAACACTCTCACAAGTGAAGCCATGTCGGACTGAGGTCCCTCCAACAACAACAATTCTCAAGAAAGCACTCAACAGTGTGTCCATGTGCTCTAGAGAGGATCTAGGCTTGTGGGTAACTCTCTCTCTCTCACACTTTCCTTTCCTACTTGTTCATTTACTATTTTGTGGTGCAGGTTCTACTCCTGAAGCGGGTTTTTCTTTCACCACACGCTTTGTTTACTTCATTTGTAATCCTTTCCAACTTGGCTGTCAGTGGAGGTGGGAACACCAAAATGAGGGTTTGACTAAGGTAGACCCCTATATAGCCCCAACCTTTTCCCCTCATTCTTTTGTATGTAGGTTGCAAAGCAAAGCTTGGAGTGAAGACCCGAACCTCCAGTAAGAGGTAAGCTTTCTCCAAGTACCCTTGTGTTTGTTATAGTTTCTAGCTTCTTGTATGGTTGTTTTGTTTAGTACATCCTAGATCTGAGCCCAGAAGTGAAACTTGGTTCCTTCCACTTGAGCTCCTGAGCCCTCTGCTGCTTAGGACGCTAGCATGTCTTTTAGATGACAATACGTTGTGCTAACGTCCTAAAATTGCACTGCTATCTTTTGGCCAAGAGCTCACTCATCTGGGGTAGAAATCTCAGAGTTTCACTCTCTCAAGAACCGAAGTAGTTTTCTCAGAAACATGACTTGGGTATACTCCTTTACCGTTTCGTCAATCCGCTTATGTTGAGGTGTATAAGGTAAGTTCATTCCCTGGTGATCTCTTGAGAACAAAGAGACCCGTGTGCAACGAATCCCTCTTACATCACAATACCAAAAACTAAGATACTCAATGCTACAAACAAGCTCCTAAATCCACCACCTTTTCTCTTCTTCCTGCCACCACTCAATAGTAAGAATAATTCCTCCTCTAAATGCATCAACTCAACCAACAAAAATGAAATGTGGTTGCTAAAGCACACAACTTGCAAACACATAAACAGTCTCATTATTTCTAGCTTATCTAAAATGGATGAGTTGCCTTTTTCAATTAACAACAATGACCCCCTAAATTATTGAGCCTAATTGATCCCTTGATCTCCTAAAATTATGCATTTTGGAGTCCATTTGTAACACTTTTCAATAAATTACAAGCATTGAATAAATGCACCTAGTTCATGTGTTGCCCTTGATATTCAATGTCCTAAAAGTTTGGGCCATGACCCATATGCCCTTGGGAATATGGGTCCCCCTTCTTAGCCAAGACCCATTTTTGGGCATGTTGTTGGTGACATTTTAACATTGAAATTTCAAATTTCAAGTGTCAGCTTTCGAGATCTAATTTTTGAGAAATTGAATAAATGCCTATAAATACCTAGTCATTTAACTATTTGAAACTAGAAGGAAATTAGGAGGATTTATAAGCAAGCATTATTTTCAAGAGCAACATTTTTAGATCTTTATTGCAACAATTCAAGATCCAAGCATCATGTCAAAGTGTATGTGAGTTCATGTTAGAACAAGTTATCATTGTTTTGTGAAGGCTAACCCTTGTTGTAGGTCTCTAAAACATTCAAGCTTTCAATCAAGCAAGATCCAAGTCTTTGAGGTGATGTGTATGACTTTAGTTCTTCAAGGAAGCCATTGAAGGGTGGTGAGTTGTAGCACTTTGTGATTTCATCATTCCTTCCTTTCAATTATCATTTTTATCATTGATATATTGCCATTATGGAAGTGGAAACACTTACACAGAGTTTGAATGAGGCAAGCCCTAAAATGGCCCATCATTTCCTCTCTTTGTGAATGTGCAGCTATCAAGTTGAAGAGGATTGAAGGAAGATTAAAGATCCATTTTGCATTGTTGCATTTGTTGTCCTATATCTTGTCAAATCATGAAAACTCACATACAAAATTATTTGATAGCATTCTAACAAATTTTCAAGTGGAAACAAAAGTCTCATATCTGTCACCAACCCCAAAAGTTGAGCATGATGCCCCTACAAGGACTCAGATGCTCCTTGGTGACTATGTCCTTCTATAGTGGCTGAAACAAGATTTTTAGGATCGATACATATCACTACGCACTTCCCAGATCCACCTACAAATTACTATTTTAGTCTGTCAATTTTTGGGGTCTTACAATTTACATATTAGGGCATATAGCTTAATTAGGTGTTACACCCCATGTGTTATTACCTATTTACTATTAGCTTGTTTGGTAATGTAGTGTAGGAAAAAGTATCCCTTTTTCACACTTAATTTGGGAATAATTAATAAATAAATGAGCTTAATTATGCCTTAATTTAGTGTTGTAATAAGTCTTTCATATTCACATTAAGTTTAGGGCCCTTTTAAATTAAATGGACTTAATGGTGCCTTATTTTTGGTGTTGTAAGGTGTACCTTTACACTTTCACATTAATCTAGGGATTTATTATTTGATTGAGGTTAATTTTCCTTAATTGTCCCCTTTAATTCAAATCCAAGCCTAATTAAATGCAAATTCTAAGGGATAAAACCCGACATTCATAAATGCCATTTCACAACACTTAACTTTGGAATATGTGTGTCCTAGGTAAGTGACCTAGAACCCATTTTCCATAAGGAAAATGGGTCCTCACTTAGATCAAGGACCTTATTTTTTCATAATGTTTAACATTGAACGATGTGTGTCCTAGGTAAGTGACCTAGGACCCATTCACCCTATGGAAAATGGGTCCTCACTTGGACCTAGGGCCCCCCTTTAAAATATGTTTTTGGTGGTATTTTAATGATTTCAAATCCATAATTCAATGTCAGCTTGTGATATTTCAATTTTGGGAATTAATGTTAAGATACATATAAATACAAGGTTATTTCACTTAGTTTCACTTAGAATTTCAAGAGAACATCTAGATCTTCAAGTGTTCAAATCCTAGAGCAAATTTTATGAGATCAAGACCAATTCAAGAGCATTTCTAAGGCATTCAAGGGAAAATTTATTCAAGATTATTACAACAATCAAGATTCCTTTCATCATGTCAAAAGGTTTTTGCATCATGCATGTTGTTTGAGCTAATATGGTGATGTGGTGTTCAAGACCTATGCAAGCGTATCAAAGGCATTATCTCTAATCAAGTTTCATGATCAAGATCTACATTCATTGAGGCCACTTCATGCTAGTTTGCAGATTTGTACTTCAAGGTTCCAAATAAGGTTTGGTGTGTTATTATGTATATTGTTGTTCACTCATCATTATTTCATGCTTTTCTATTTCATTTCAAGGTTTAATTACCAAAATGGGGCTTGACCAAGGCAAACCTCCATTCCCTAACAAAAAACATTTTTTTCTCTCTTTGATGTGTGATTGTAGATTTTAGGTTGAATATAATTTGAAGAGTAGAATTAAAGAAATTTGCAAGAAAAGTTGTCAAATCACATAAACTCCTCTATAAAATTTATTTCTGGTTGTCCGATAGTGAACACTTGGAATCTGGGAGTGTAGACATAGTAAAAGAGAACCCAGAAAGCATTTTCCAAAAACCTTAGCTAGGACCCATTCACCATAGGGAGAATGAGTCCTCAATGAGCTTCAAAAGGTGAATTTTGGTAAAAGGTACTCATTGTTTTCCCCTTTCCAAATTTTCCTTTTGTTTGTTGTTTCAGTCAGATTTGATTACCGTTCTTCATTTGCACTTTGTAGCCTACATTTTGAATGAAATAAGGAAAATAGGTCCTTTGTACCCACCACCACACAAACATATTTTTCTTTGTTTCATTTTGGTGAACCTAAGTTTGATCATTTCATTTTTTTGATTTTACAAGTCTTCTTTCATCCTAGATTTAGATCTTGCATTCATTTGCATCTCTTTGCATTGAATTGGGTCTCATTTAGGGTGTCTTGTCTTTGCATTTCATTTAAGGGTTTTAGAATTGCATATTTTGCATTCTTTGAATCTAAAAAAAACAAAAAAATAAGTCACCTTGCATATCATTTACATAGCATTCATTTGCATTTGAAAATTGAAACAAAATTGCATATCAAATTAGGTGTTCTAGGTTTTCATTTTGTCACATTTTGCACTTGCATTCCACATTGAATTCATAGAAAATTGAAATTGAAACTTGTTGTATCAAACTAAAATATGGAAACCACTGTAAATCACTCAAAAATATGCAAAAAATTGTTTCAAAACCCTCACCTAGGACTCATTCGCCTTAGGGTGAATGAGTCCTTGATCAAGATCACATTCTAATTTTTTGGGTATAAAAACATTCATTTCTGCATTTTTGTTTGTTGTTTTCAGATTTTTGTTGTTGTTTGCATAATTTTTGTTTCATTAATTTGATCATATCTAACTTAATTTGATAAATTAAGTGCATTGTGTGATTCCAAAATTGCATTTACAAGACTTCATTTTCAAATTTTTGCATAGTGTAATTAGAAAATTACCTTGTTTAGAATTTGAAAATTACATTTACATTTTGTATGCTAGGTCATTACATTGCACTTTACCCTTTTTCCATTTTGGGTTGGCATTGAGTTTGTAAAACTTGTATGAGCTTTACAACTTGGTGTCCTATTAGCAATACTATTGTGAGATGTAGTTCAAGACTCGTGTCATCCCGCGATATACCATTCGCTGTGGATCTTGGGTTTTCTAACTCTCTTTCTAATAGTGTTGATAATCAACCCCCTATGGATCATAACATGCATACCTCATTTGCAATGACTTCCTTATCTACAACCAATTGTGCATAATGTTGCTCATGTCCCACAAGAAAACATAAGAAGAATAGATGAAGGCCTAGAAAAGTTACAAGACCTTGTGCTTACTAAAAGCATGGACATTAGTGTCATTCCTACTTTACAAAATCTAAGGAAAATGCTTAAAATTGAACACAAAATATAATTTTTCAATAGACTTGGTTGCTTCCTTCATGAGAACTTAAACAATTAAGAGAATGATAGCATACATGCATCGGTCAATTTTATTGAGGCTACACCTCATACGGGCCAAACCAAAATTCCACTTGATATTACTTTCTCACAAAATGACATAATCAAACATGCACTCGATGGTCCTCTTTACATAGCTGGAAGAATCAATGACAAGCCTACTAATGGGATATTAATTGATCTCATCCATATAGAGAATGTGATTACTAAAGAATTCCTATTTGTGCATTAACTCTATCAAGATACATATGAAAGACCAAAAGCATGGATCAAAATGCATAATGGTTTTTCTTGCCCTACAATTAGCTCGATAAATATCCCTCTAAAATTTGGATCGAAAACATTAAATGTCGCATTCACCATCATCCCATCGTCAGACCAATTTTGTGTGAAGTTAGGCTATCAATGGCTTCGCTCCATGAATGTCGTCTCATTGGTTGTGCATAAATGTTTGAAGTTTCCCTTTGGTAATGAAATCTCTACTATACATCATAGTGGCTTTAATCCTATGTCTTCCTATGGGAACTTTTCATTTGATTTATTTTGGCCTAAGCCTATTGAACATGTTAGACCCCGCGAAGACTTCTTTTTCAAAGCATATCAAAAGTTTAAGGTGAAGCACATAGCAGAATTATCCCCAAGAAATGTTAGAATTGTGAAACAAGCACAAAAACATGAGCCACAGGATCAAACAACAAACAAATACACCTTCCATGCAAGAGATATGCAAACAATATATGCAATATTCCTCAACAATAAAAAAGCTACATAAGCAAGAGACTCTGAAAAAGATATGAAAGATCGAGAGATATAATTATAATGACGGTTGAGTGCTTATAAGAGAAAAACCCTAAATGAGAAAGGGATTGGATCATGACAAGTGTCAACATCACATGAGATGAGACATAACGATCTAATATTAGCTCAACTTGTTGTCAATAGATTTGCACCCTGTGGAATGCAATATTTAGCAACCTATTGAAACATGGAAACCTCTTTCAGATGTGGGTGATCTGAACGAAAGAGGAATCTCCAGAGTGAGCTGGTTCTCTGAATGATGAATTCTATTCTAAAACAACCTCTAAGGAAAGGGATAAAAGATAACTTGAAAATAAAGCCTATGACTAACAGATGATTCACCAAACTTATGAAAATTATGACTTAACCACTCATAACAGCTTCTCTATTACATTAATTATCACAATCTTATTGGCACATATCCCATCAGTGATTTGCATGAAGATCTGGAAAACAAATACAACATGCAACCTGAAACATGTAATTCTAAAACGCAACCTATAATAGCAAGACAAAAGGATTCTAATTTGAAAACACAAATACATCAGATTGCCATTACAAAATATGAGACAAAAAATAAGGAGAAATCTGTTGTTCTATTAAAACTAGAAGAGTCTTTGCCTGAATCTGAAACTAAGTACCAAAATGTTTACAAGCTCAAAAAATGTATGAGCAAGAAACTCTGATCTGAACTACTGAGAGAGGAGAGCTGAAAATACTAAGTCTATCAAAACATAGCTCTCAAGAAACCCTAATCCGAGCTCAAAAAAAGCTTAAGGAAAAAAGGCTTCAAACTATCTCAAAAACTGCCTAAAAGCATAAAAAAGCACACTGCTTTTAGAACCACACTGCCAAGCCTCTAAAAATAGGCTAGTTTTGCTTTAAAAGCTAAAAAACACCTTATCTCTCCAAGATAGGTCTCCAATCCGACCAAGAAGAAAAGTCAATAAAAATCTGCTAAAAATAGCAAGAAATCACAAACAATTTATAAAAGATTGTTTTATGATTTTGCTTTACAAGATTGCAGATTTGCACAATTTGCTTTATTTTTAGAATTAAAGATTTAGAATCTTTTGCAAAAAAAGAAAGGCTCCTTATTGCTCCATTACAATATTTTGATTTTCTCACAAAATCATAAAAATAAAACACATAATTATCTTCCTCTCATCAAGATTCTCATTGATTTCTCTAAAATCAATCAAAAATAAACCCTAACAAGGTAAATGACCCTAAACAAATAGAACCTAGGTCATATAGTATTCACCTCTACACCATTAATTGATAATCTATATCCAAAAATTCATAATCCACTAAGGAAATGAATAAGTCTTAAGACCTAACCTAACCTAAGCACATGAAATAAGTCTTAAAACACTTAACATATCGGCCAATTTAGGAAATTCGACCCCTCTTCAAATGTCAACATTCAGACTTTGATAAGTTATAATGCAAAGATTAAATTTTTTGACCTCCATTTGACATTCACCACGTGCTTTGACCGAACATTCTGGATGCTTATGGTATAGCTCGAATTAGGGCATGAGAAAAGAATGCCAAACCCTAATCATGATTTCATTTTGCACCAGTGAGTTTGAAGGAAAGAAGCTCTGACTGGAAGAATAACGCCGCCATGATTTTGTCGAAACTGAGCCTCGTGTGCTTTAGTAATCTACTCCATGCTCTTCAGTGGTTGAGCTTCAGTGGGTAAGCTTGTTTTTACTTTGAATTGAAGCTTCCTTTCTTCATTCTCGAATATTAGAAGACCTAGGGTCGCAGCCTGTCATGATTCTTTTCTGACTTACTTTGCTTTGCTTTACCTTGGTCAATATGAGCTCGAGCTTGACTTCTGTCAGTCTACTCCATGAGAGCTCGCCTTGTGTTATTATTTTCTTCTACTGTGCAAGGGTAAGCTACTAACTCATAGCTTCATAGTTTCTATGGAATCATATTTTTCTCTTCTGGCCCTGAGGTCACGGCTATACACAACCTCTAATGCATTTGTTTGCGTTTTTATGTATTCCCACTTACTATTGTGTGAGCTCGACCTTCATTGAGAGCTTGACCATCACTTAAGAGCTTCGACCCTTGGCATTTGGAAGCTTTCTGGAACTCTTGGCCGCGGCTAGGGTGCTTTTCCATAGATTTGGACTGGTAACTTTCCTTGCTAAACATTTATTCTCAGATTCTTAAAGAATTTCTTCTTTACTTATGAATTTTGGCCATGTTCAGGCCGCACCAGATGTGTATTTTAGAAAGCATTTTCTTTGAGTTTTGGGCTTGACCCAGAACATGAATCTCTTCTTTATGTCTTTTTGAGGATATATCCGCTTGTGGGTATCATAGAATTTTGAATAAAACTACATTTTCTTCACATGAAGCTTGATTCATCACAAAAATCTACATTTGTAACTGTATTTTCTTGCTATCTCTTCTTGCAGATTATCACTGTAAATGAATTTTCCTGTATTTTGAAACAAAACCAAATGTGGGTATTTGAAATTTCTAAAGAAAATTATATTTTTGTTCGTTCTAAAACTTGGCTCAAAACAAAAAAATTGCATTTTGAACTCTACTGTTGTCTTGTGCAAAATCTTCACATGGGTTATTACTATACTTGCTTCTTCTGCATTTTGAAAGTGAACCCAATATGGGTATCATAGATGATTGCAAAAAATGAAAATTAGTGTGCTTATTAGAAACCCCAATCGTGGGTACTTGAGATTCGAAACTGCAACTTCATTTGTTTGGTTCTATTCATATGAGCTCGACCCAAAACAACTGGTGGTTCATTTCAGACCCCTGAAACCGAAATAATGACATGATGTTCGTATATTTCTGAAGAAAACTGTACCTCTCTTCCCCTGATGCTTGACCCACCTCTTTTCTGCACTTATTCTTACCATTTATTTAACAGGCCCTCTCTTGGGTAACACAGAAAATGAAAAAATACATGTTTTATGTATTCTGAACAAGGATAATTTTGTGAATGGTGACAAAACTGTATATTCATTTACATTTGCTCTTAAGGTTTCGACTCAAATAACCAGTGATGCTTTGCTTGATATTTCATTTTTGAAGGAAAACCCAACTGATGATCTGGAAGCACACCTATTATCTCTAATATTCTTATGCAACTTAGCTCAATCGCCATAGTTTCTTTTGCACTTTCAATTGCAAAAAACCATAATTGGCCTTTGTTATTAAAACTGATTTTTACCTCTCCCTAATTTTTGCATTTCAATTAATCGTGAACAACTATGTTTCTAAAGCATTTGAATTTCTTACCTCCAACATGATTTTGTGTTTGTTCATTATGAAGGGAAAGACCTCTTAATGTATACTATTCTCATACTTATGTTTTGTACGCACAACAGTGTCTTTTGACTCCTCAATTCTAGCATAGCAACCTTTGCCTTTTATTCTTGGACTTCATAGAGATTTAGATTGAAACTTGCAACACCACGAACCACCTCTATTTACTAGCTCCTATGCATACTTAAAGCCTCATAACTTCTTTTGGAAAGAAAATGCTTGCTCTTCCCGCATTATTCTGGAATGATCACTTTGTTATTACAATTCATAATGATGTATTTATTTATTAATCAACTGGAACTAGTGATCATTCAACACTCGAATGCACTGTCCGCCTTTTGTACTCTCGAGCAACATGGTACTCTTCATGCATTTTTATGTTCCACTTATCAAACTGCTTTCAGAACTGGTCTCTTTCATGATGAAAATCATAACAAAACTCTTCGTTAAGGCATAATGTATGCATGTTCACTATCCTTGATCAACAAAATTCATGATGTAAATGTGCTCAGCAAAATTCTTTTAGTGAACTAAACTCATTGTTCACTTGTAGCCTTCAAAAAACAAACCTGATCGTTATGAATGCACAGTTGGTTTAGTTACTCGATGGATAACTCTGTTTTTACTCTTTCAGTTGTATTCATTTCACTTGATGAATGTGATGATGTATTTTGAAATCAACCCATTGAATGAATAGGGCAGCATGCCGAGCTCTACCCTTGTGGGAGCCCGTTTTCCTCCACATGCTTGGTCTTCAAATAATGTTAAGCTTCGTGACTTTACCTATACCTGCACAAGGAAGCAAATGATGTTAGCATAAAAATAGAACATGTTGATCATGATATTGTTATTTCCCCTCCAACTCACTTCTTCTGTACTGCACTTGATTGATTTTTTCAATGCATGGCTAATAGTAGGTTGTACTATTGTGGGTGCCTCATATAGGTTACTTCATAATCAGAGCCACTGACACCTCTCTTTTCCTCTTACAGGTCGACGGAGCACAAGAAGACAAAGGTGCACCATTTCAGCATCAAACATCGATAATCAGGCAATGATGATTATGTTGTCACTTATATGTTTTATTTTCTGCATCTTCAGTAGTGCAATGTGCTATTAGAAATGTATTGTAACAGTCACATCCACGGCTTGTGTGGATCTTTGATTTCAATTCTTGCTTTTCATTTGAAAAGAAAATGCATTTACATGCAATGTTGTAATATCATTCTGATTGTTGAAATCAAATGAAGCCTTGTAAAATATGAGTCCTTTTATGAAATAAATGAAAGCATTTAAAATGCTATTTTTCTCATTTACTCAATTTTGTATCTCTTTTAATCCTGCAACATCTAAATGGCACTCTAAAAACTCTATTTCTTCTTCAAAATGCATAACTGTCACTCAATGTATAATGGTAAAAATGCGAAACAACATTTGAACTTTAATTGCAATTCCACCTCATGATATAATATCATTCAACCAGCTCCACCAATTGAGCTGAGGAAAAAAATTGGTAACATTTTGGCAATTTTCGCTATATGCTTGCCTACTAAGCATAGATTAGTGGCCTTTAAACAATTCATTGGGCGCAGAGTCAATTCTGCCCCTTCTCGAAACTCAAAAACTTGAATGGCAACACTCCAAAACAGCAGCAAGAAAACAAAACAGAACTGAATGCAAACTAACAGGCCCTGATGGCCAACAAAACCATGTGCAACAACACTTAGGGAAAGCAAAACTTCTGAAAGTAAATGTGCGAAACACACTTATTTGCAGCAACTATTCTATCCTACACTAACCAATGGAAAAGGTACTCAAACAAAACCATTTACGGGTTTTAAAAAATAACTGCCTCTCCTAGTCAACCAAGGATACTTTGCATGCTCACAAATTTGCACTAAGAGGTGGAAAATGAGGATACTTCTCACACATTGTTGTGCTACAACTTGTAAATAACAATCAAAGATGCAAATCATGTGAATCTGATCAAGCATACCTCTAGTTTGCCCAGAATGAATAAGTGGGATTTGTTGCCCCTCGACTGCCACCTCATCCTTAGGTGCATTGGAGATCGCTTGGATCTCGCCAACAACCTTGGCTAGATGTCTGATGGGTCAGCCTCTCGAAAGGGTGAAACTGGAACTTGCACCTTTGGTTCTTTGTTGGTTACCTACTACTTCAATCTCATCCTTCTGATGAGGATCATTTGAAAATAGATCACCCAACCTTGCAAAAAAACTCATCAATTATATTAGCGTACAAGTTCTCGTGGGTCCCATCATTATCTTCTATATGCATAATAGGCTTTGAGGTGTCCTCCTGACTACTTCCTTGAACACTTGTAAAGATATCAAGGCCACTACCTAGTACAGCAGTGTCATGCTTATGCGCAGCTTGATCTCGTTCTATTTGAGCTATTGCACCAGGTTCATCAGGGTTCTGGCATTTGATAACCATGTTATCTTTACTTCTTTGTGAATAGATTGAAACCTTATCATTGACATCTTCATGGCTTTGCTGATCAAAACTCGATGGCTTTGTTATCTCACATGCATTATCTTCATTATTACTAAAAAATAGAGGAAGTTCTTCAAATAAATTGGTCAAACCTTGAGTTTGGACACCCCCTTTTGTCTCCTCAAGCTGCTGCTCCAAAATTTCTCCCTCAAAAGGTGAGTGTTTGGCATCTAAGTTTGAAACAAAAGCTTCGAGGTCGTCCCAAAATATGTCGTCTTCCCTCTCACTTTCAGTTTCTTGTGGAGGAAGACTATTAGTTACTTTGCTACAGCTCCTCTGAGGTATCAAAACATTAGAATTTTGAACCTCTTCCTGTTGTTCTGGAGCAGGTATGGGCGTAATTTGAGATGAGCTTTCCTCATTATCCATAAAAAATGGTAACTCATTGAACAGATCAGGCATAACTTGAGAGCTGTTGGCCACTTCTTGATCTTGAATTTGTGGTTCCTCAAACACAGTCTCCTCTATCTCCTGTAGCAACTGCTCTTGATATTCTGGGTCCTCTTTATCGTTGTACCAACTGGATATTTCAAAATAATCATCGATATTCTGTTGTTCCAAAGAATCAACTTCCTCTGCACATGCAACACTCTTAGGTTCAACCGAGAAAGGAGTGCAATCAGCAGCAACCACCTACTCTACATGTTGCAACAATTGTTCCTCTGACAACCTTCCATCATCCTCCACAAAACAAGGCTCTTCTCGTTCAATCTTTTGTTGCTGCAAACGATATTCCTCCATAGCTATATGCAATAAATTTACTCTTCTATCTTCTTCCATGGCGAAAGACGAGTCATTTTCCAAGACAATAGATCTACTCTCATAAAGGCAAGTAGTGGCGGGACGATTAGACTTATCTGGTTGGGAAACTGGGCAAATCTTTGGAGTCTCCTAGAGGAAAAGAGGCTGCTCTCTAATGGCCTAGTCTTGAATACTCACAGGTTTGGAATGTTCTAACCTAGATTCTTGCAAAGGTAAAAAATCTCTAAAGCTAGGAATTTTGATTTTAGTAGGGTTAGGAGACGCAATTTTCATAAAACTTGTGAATTTAAACTCATGAACCTCTTCTTGAATAGGGTGTTCTAAGATGGCAGGAGCTATTTGGGCTTCATGCATTTGATACCGAGCAAGCAAAAGCTTTGTTTGTGCAGTTGCCTCTCTCTCCAAATCCTCGTCAAACTGTGTTCTTTGTGTTCTCTTATAAGCACTCAACCCTCATTGTAATTATATCTCTCGAGCTTTCATATCTTTTTCAGAGTCTCTTGCTTTTGTAGCTTTTTCTTCTTGAGGAATATTGCATATATTATTTGCAGATCTCTTGCATGGAAGGTGTATTTTTTTTTGTTTGATCCTTTGGCTCGTGGTTTTGTGTTTGTTTCACAATTATAACATGGTATCAAAGCATGGATTCAACGAACCCCTTCTCGATTTGTGAGGTTTTTTTCTTTAACAAGGGTTATAGGCTTCAGATCTGAATCCTCTTTGTTTTTTTGCAAATTTTGGAGGTGGGCATTTTCTAGTGAATTTTGGTTCAAATAGGACCTCGTCGTTGGATTCAAAGATGTTGAGAAAGTGAAATTTGGCTTGTGTTTTGTCTTACTTTGACTCCTAATGCCAGATCTACGAGGGTTCAAAGTGGTTTCTTTTTCTTCAAATTTAGAGGGTACCCACAATTTTGGTGCATTTTGAGCCCAAACGGACATTACCATCATGTTCAGAAGGCCCAAAAACCTTAAGATCCCCCATCAAATCATCAAAATCCGTGTTTGGAGTTTCTGAGGCAAAAAAAATTTGCTAGAGAAGTTGTACAACCTCTCCAACATGTGGATCGAGGTAAAAAAAAAATTCTGACTTTTTTTTCTTGCAAAATTTTAAAAAAAAATCAATTTAAAAAAATATTGATAAGTAGGAGGTATTTTTCACAGCATGTCAAATTATGATATTGCAATTAGGATTCAATACTAATATTGCTATTAGTATTGAATCCTGATAGCAATATCATAATTTGAAACGTTGTAGAAAATACCTCCTACTTATCAATTGATGAGCTAAAGGGGCTCTATAATGAATGGTTCATAAGGCACAACACTTGCTGAAGGTTTTGTAAATGGGGTTGCAAGTTAAGTGGGTTTAACCTTGGAGAGAACTTTGTGGTTAAGTGTGCTTGAGTTGAAGTAGTACTGAGATGGGTGACCTCCCAGGAAGGCCTAGTGCTTCACCTCTGTGAGCATCACCTAGATGCAATGAGTGCTAAGTGGACCATTCATTATCATGAGAGATGGGTTCTTGTGAACCACTACTCATGAAACATGGGTCAATGAATTTGACTCGAATCTACACAGTTGAATCCTGATAGCAATATCATAAAAAAATATTGTTAAAAACCCTTTTTAAGGGCAGCAAAGGTTTTATTTATTAAAAAAAATCTATATTAATTTTTTTTTTAAAAAGGGATGGTACCTAAGGGTACCACCGCCTGCCATTTGGTAGAGTGGAAACCCTTGGGCCCCACCCCCTGCCGTGGGGTACCTAAGGGTACTGCCCTGCCATTGGCAATGGTGACCCTTGGGCCCCACCACTAGTTTTTTTATTATTTTTTTCAAAAAATAAAATGAGTTTTTATTATTTTTCTTAACAAAAAATATAATAGTTTTATATATATATTTTTTACAAAAAATATAATACTTTTTTTGGGCTTTTTAAGTTAAAAAATAGTTTAATTTTTGCATTTTTTGCAAAATAAATGCATTGTATTGGAGAATTTTTTTTTCCAGCACCACTATATTTGGTGGGCCTTTATTTCTGGAGGTTTTTTGACAAATTTGGGCAAAGGAGCTATTTTTTCCCTACTCAGCCCCTCTTCGTTGGGCTTTTCACTTTTGTATCTCAACTTCTAGGGACCATATCTCGGCCATACATAGGGATTTTTCAGTGCAATTGTTTTTTAAACGGGGTAGAATTTTGAGCTCTACATAGTGGTGCAGGTGTTTTCCAATTTTGGCTTCTATTTTTTTTTTTCTTTCCAAAATTCAGTTTTCTCAGTGGGGGGTTTCTACTGTTGGTGCTAATGCTTCCTTGGGTTTGTGTTGGAGTGAGCTATGTATATAGTATTTGTTCCTATGTACTTTTAGATGCAACATACATCTGTGGCTCATGGTTTTGTGCTTGTTTCACAATTCTAACAAGAAATATGCCTCAACCCATGATTGAACCACCTATCCTTGACGAAACCATGATTGAACCAAAAGCCCTTCCAAATATCCAAGAGCAACCTATTACAAATCCTCCTACTATTTCTTATAAGAGACCACGAGACAATAAAAACAATCCCATTGTGCCTCCTAAAGTCAAACAAGTTTACAAAACTAAAGAGAAAGTGGTTGAACAACCTCCTATGGTTCCTTTCATTCCTCCCCCAAGGGAAGAAAAGAAACTTATGGTTTACAACCCACTCCTACACAATCACAAATTGACAACATATTGAAATGAAATTGAAATTCTAGAGAGTGTAGGAATAGACATTATGCTATTGCTCATATGTTACAAACTAAAGAAGAAAAGAGCAACATAGAAAATCAAAATTTGAACTTGCTTGAAGCAATGCATGATGACTCTATACCTTCATTGCAACGTAAACAAGAACCTTCTAGAGACATTATCATTCAACCTCCTATTGTGATTAATTTAGATGATGACATTAATATTGCAAAGATTAATGAACAAGTGCATAATGAGTTGAATTCATTGCTCTCCTCTTCCATGAACTTAAATGATGATAAAGTGTTGAACTTGGTGTGTATCCTAGTTCGGCACTTGACATTGTCCCTTTGGCTAGTTGTTCACCTTTCGTATATACTGATCAAGATTAGGATGCAGACAACCTGCTATAGGTTGACTCTCATGTGCTTTGCTAGTATCTTGCTTTATTTTCTTTTTCATGTTTATTTATGTGATTGCATGTGTGTAATGTGATCCCCTGTACTGTTTTGTTTAATGTATCTCTCTCTCTCTTTTGTGTATTCCTCTATTTGTATCTACATTCTTCTCTATTTCATAACCATTTATCTTTTTTTTTTTTTTGTGTTTTCCTTTTGGGGATGACAAGGCATCAAGAAATTTAGGTCTCTTCCATGTTGACCCAAAAGTTTTTCTTTGTTTTTTCTCTTTTTGTGTCATTCTTCCATTTCTATGAGTATTTGGGGAATGCTGACATTTTCAAGCTCTATAATACATTTTAGCAAAGATATACTGACCCCGAATCCATAGATCACTTATGTATTTTTGGGGGCAACCCCTCCCTCCTTTTTCATAGCGTAGCTTTATTTCAGAAACATATGACTTGGCATAGGGATTTGTGAGGAAGCTCACATGTCTTAGGACTGAACATTGGCTATTTTAAAGCAATTGCTCACATCAATGGTGTTAGCAACCACTTTAAAGTGGGGGCATAAATCGATGAAATATTTCGACACTTATCATGTTTCATGGTGTGATGCATCATTTTCTTGGTGGTGTCATTGGGTTTTATTTCCTCCAAGAGTGTGATATTTCTTAGCATACAACTTTCCTCTTAGTGGTGATGTGAAACATTGCATTCCCTAAGTTGCAAATCTTTTACTCTTGATTTTTCCTCTCTTGGAGACATTAAACACGATGTTCCCTAAGAAGAAGACCTTACACAAACTAATCAATATCCCTTTGAACAAAAACCTAAATATATAATGTTCTTAAGTGTTTGGCATAACACAACTTGCTAACCTTGTGAAGCTCGAAACTTAAATTCAAGGCCACCTAACATAACACACCTTTCTTTGCTATGGAGCCTTGCCTGGTTGCACCATATTGAAGTTATCAGAGGGATAATTTTGGTATGGTTAGTATGATGAGAGCCAACATAAAGGCATGAATTTCCCATTGTATGATGAGAGCCTGTAGACTTGGCATGAATTTATCACTAAGGCACTTTATTGGAAGACTCACCTAGTGGATAGCCTGAAGTTTTGCTACCTTAGAGTGAGCGCAAACCAAAAGCTTAGATGTGTTCAACATCGTATTGGATAATCTAGGCTTGATCTTCTTGGTCTTTGATGTTGTATGATTGTGTATCTTTGTCATTGTTGCATACATAAGTGTCTTGAATGTCTAATTTAGTGTGAGTTTGACATGGGGTCATCCTCTCACTAAAGTGGGGGAAAAATGTAGTGTAGGAAAAAGTATCCCTTTTTCACACTTAATTTGGGAATAATTAATAAATAAATGAGCTTAAATATTCCTTAATTTAGTGTTGTGATGTCTTTCATATTCACATTAAGTTTAGGACCCTTTTAAATTAAATGGAATTAATGGTGCCTTATTTTTGGTGTTGTAAGGTGTACCTTTACACTTTCACATTAATCTAGGGATTTATTACTTGATTGAGACTAATTTTCCTTAATTGACCCCTTTAATTCAAATCCAAGCCTAATTAAATGCAAATTCTAAGGGATAAAACCCAACATTCGGAAATGCCATTTCACAACACTTAAGTTTGGAAGATGTGTGTCTTAGGTAAGTGACCTAGGACCCATTCACCACAGGGCGAATGGGTCCTCACTTAGATCTAGGACCCTATTTTTATATAATGTTTAAAATTGACCAATGTGTGTCCTAGGTAAGTGACCTAAGACCCATTCGCCCTATGGGTCCTCACTTAGACCTATGGCCCCCATTTAAAATATGTTTTTGGTGGTATTTTAATGATTTCAAATCCATAATTCAATGTCGGCTTGTGATATTTGAATTTTGGGAATTCATATTAAGATACATATAAATACAAGGTTATTTCACTTAGTTTCACCTATAATTCCAAGAGAGCATCTAGATATTCAAGTGTTCAAATCCTAGAGCAAAGTTTATGATATCAAGAGAAATTCAAGAAAATTTTTAAGGCATTCAAGGGCAGATTTATTGAAGATTATTGTAACAATCAATATTCCTTTCATCATGTCAAAGATTTATTGCATCATACATGTTGTTTGAGCTAATATGGTGATATAGTTTTCAAGATCTATGCAAGCATATCAAAGGAATTATCTCTAATCAAGTTTCATGATCAATATCTACATTCATTAAGGCCATTTCATGCTAGTTTATAGATTTTTACTTCAAGCTTTCAAATAAGGTTTGGTGAGTTGTTACATATTGTTGTTCATTCATTATTATTTCATGCTTTTCTATTTCATTTCAAGGTTTAATTACCAAAAAGAGGTTTGACCAAGACAAACACCCATTCCCTAACAAACAACATTTCCTTTTCTCTTTGATGTGTGATTGCAGATTTTAGGTTGAATGTCATTTGAAGAGAAATAAATGAAGAAAGTTGCAAGAAAAGTTATCAAATCACAAAAACTCCTCTAAAAAAATTATTTTTGGCTATCCAACGGTGAACACTTGGAATCTTTGAGTGTAGACACGGCAGAAGAGAACCCATAAAGCATTTTCTAGAAACACTAGCTAGGACCCATTTGCCATAGGGTGAATGAGTCCTTAGTGAGCTTCAAAAGGTGACTTTTGGTGAAAGGTACACATTGTTTTCCTCTTTCCAGATTTTCTTTTTGTTTGATGTTTCAGTCAAATTTGATTACTATTCTTCATTTGCACTTTTTAGCCTACATTTTGAATGAAATAAGGAAAATAGGTCCTTTGTACCCACCACCACACAAACATATTTTTCTTTGTTTCATTTTGGTGAACTTGAGTTTGATCATTGCATTTTCTAATTTTAGAAGTCCTCTTTCATCCTAGATTTAGATCTTGCATTCATTTGCATCTCTTTGCATTGAATTAGGTCTCATTTAGGGTGTCTTGTCTTTTCATTTCATTTAAGGGTTTTAGGATTGCATATTTTAAATTCTTTGAATCCAAAAAAACATAAAAAAAATCAATCACCTTGCATATCATTTACATAGCATTCATTTGCATTTGAAAATTGAAACAAAATTGCATATCAAATTAGGTGTTCTAGGTTGTCATTTTGTAATATTATTCTTTATATACATATATGAACAAAAGTTATTATGATAATCTTTAAAGTGCATAAAATAACACTATTATTATGTGAAGCACATGATAGAATTAAGTGCATAAGTTATGAGTAAGCGCAACCTTTAAAGGAATATAAACCATTGCATAAAGTATGTGCGACCAAGTCAAAATAGTGAATGAAGCACGTATGAGATATACGCTACTGTGTAAACATTTTAAGGGAAGTGAAAACTGTTTTAAAAGCCGTAAGAACCATGGTAATCCCATAATAGTGGGTTACAGTTTTTGGCCAAACTTGATATTGAACTGAACTTTTTAAACTAAATCTTCACTTTCGAACACCCACAGATGCTAAACCATGAGGAATTTGAAGATGATGCAAATTAGTGACTTGTGATGTTTTGTTTGTAGATTCTAAATATATATATTTTTAAAAAAATTGGAATCAAATTGCATTTCTTTTTCCATCTCCTTCGATAACTAGTTGTTAACAATAAACACCATTTTTAAAAAGTGATGTTTACTGTATAACACAACTTTTTCTATAAAGGATAAAATTCTATTTTTTTTTAAATTTAGATTTGTAACTATGATATCTAGCTCCTTCATTTGGTTTCATAGTGTTTTATTGAATATTTCTTTCTTAATTTAGTTTTGAAGTCAAACCAATTATAATTTAGACATAGTTTTACTGTATAACACAACTTTTTTTATATGTATCAAAATTCTTTTTTTTGTTGGATCAAGGAAATCAATACCAAGAGGATATATATTTTTCTTTTTTTTTGGTAATATACTATTTTCCACGTGCAGAACAAAGATCTTGATTTTCAGTGAAAAACCTACATTCACAAGAAATAAAAAATAAATAGAATAATAAAATCAAATATATTTAAAATTATACTTTTTGGGAAGCTTATAGTAAAGACTACATACTTACAAAACATAAATTTTAAATGAATTCATTTGATCCCCCAAAAGGTAAATCAAAAGTGGTTTTTTATTAGCATTTTGATAGCTGTAGAGGAGACTCCATTATAGGTATGGTTTAAAACTAGTGGTGTTCTGGCCAAGGGGTTTTGATCTAAGGGGGTTTGATCAAACCCTCTTCAATTAAAATCTTTTAAATGGAACCTTTCAAGGCTTAAATCATTATATTTTTTTTAAATATGTTATTTCAACAAAAATTAGGATGTCCCAGAAAGTGTAACCCATTATTATGGCAGCACCCACCAGTCAAAACCCACGCTATAAACTTGGGTGCCAATATATGAAGGTGGTGCCATATTAGCAAGTGTTTGGAATGCTTAAGAGTTCTTTGTAGATTAAAATCCTAAGAGCTCCCTTCGAGTTGGTGTTGTTGTTTTTTGCATGTTCCCGCCTCACGCTTCACATATTTGCATATTTTTGGGCTTCGTTATAGTGGCACCTTCGTCCGCTAGTGCCACGTGTATGCAACACGGGCCTTTGGAGTCCTCTCTCCTTTGTTTCTCCTCCGAGTTCTGCCCACGTGCCACATTGCATCATTTTGTGGGAACCTTTTGGCAGACCCCATAGTCAATGCTTGAAACGTGGATTGCTCCACGTGTCTTCTCCACGAGGATTTTGATTGCAAGGAAGGCATGAATGAATGGGAAGCCCAATCGTTGCACCATGTGTCCTAACCAACTTTGTGGGTGGAAAACACATTTCATTTGGATAATTTCGCTGCTTCCACCTTAGGACCACATTCATCATTTGCACAGGGGCACACCTTGTTCAAAGGCGATTGAATACCATGTTTCAAAATCTTTCTATTGCAATGGCCTTGGAGAATCATTGTGACGGGCAACATAGCTCGTGCCTAGGAATCTTTTTGGTTACTGGCTCTCTGGTAGTGGAATGATCTATATATATTGCTTCGACTCTCTAAAAAAGGGTTTGAAAATCATAGAAAAAAGTGAAAAAGACTGTAGACCTTTGTATTGCTTTTACTTATTGTATTAAGACTCACATATTGTGCCAACTTGTTCGGCCTCTCTATTTCTTAGTTAATGGATAAGACATTATACTGTGCTATTTCTTGTACTTAATAGCTTATATGCAAGACTTCTATAATTTCAATATAAATTTGTTGATTCAAATCATGTCTTGAACTCTTCTTGTTCAGTAAATGTGTATGGAAATTGTGTTATGTTATATGATAGACTTCGTAGGTTTTTCATCTATACTTGTAATTTTTGGACAAGCAGATTGTTGAACGGGCCCTTAAATCTCATATGAAAGGAAGATTTCTCATGCCCATACTTAACTCTTGGTGCATCACCTTAGATTAATCTTATTTTAATATATCTGCTTCCTTTTCCCATTCCAACCCCCAAATATAGGAGTTGACTTCTTTAAGAACTTGGAGGTTACTCAGTTTAGTGCAATTGGTCCCCCCATTAACTGAGTTTCCCATAAGGTTGTTTGCCTAACAATTTTAGGCATCAACAATACTTTTTTTGGAATTCCCGACGGGACCTGTTTGAATGTATCTAAATTTAAAGTGGGTTTATGATCCATAGACTTGTTACTAGATCCCATATAGCGAACAACCTTGGCCTACTAGTGCCACCACTAGTAATAGTACAAACAAGAACCCATCTACTAAATGTCCTAACCCCTCCACCAACCATGTTAACGATTGCTAACAAAAATTTTATAGAATAGGACGTCATAAGCCCTTTCATACCACCAGTAGCACTAACCGTTTGGGCTCCCATCCCAACCTCTACTTTAAAATCTTTACCAAAATTTACCGGTGAAGGCTCAAAAACACCATCAAATCATCTGCAAGATGTAGCAGACGTGTGTTTGGTGTATGGTATAACTGATCAAAATGTAGCACTGAGATTGCTTGTAGCCTGTTTCAAAGGCAAGGCACTAGATTGGTACTACACTTTGGCAGCCAATACCATCGATAGTTGGGATCAGCTCGGGGAGCCTTTTTATGAGCAGTTTTCAAACAATGGAGATCGGTCTTCACTATTTCAATAGCTAGCGACCATAAAGTGGGCTCCTTAGGAAGCCATGACCGATTTCAATGCCCGGTATCACACAACTTGTCATAGGATCCAGCCTGCTATCCATTCACCTATTGATTTGGCATTCATGTTCTATCTAAAGTCTCTCAATGTCAACATTTTGGTGATGATCCAGTCCCTTGGTGGGAACACCTTGTCGGATGTGTATAACATGATAATCAAGGTGAAGAATAATCTGATCGATGCCAGAAAGTTACCACCTCGACCCACTATGCCTATATTTGTAGAGTTGTCAATTCTCGCCCAAGAGATAGCTTCTACCAGTTCATCTGCTCCTCACCAATCTATGTACACATATTTGAGTGCACCACAAAATGCTACTTCTACATCTAACTCTTCAAAAGATGAGATAAGCGATGTCAAAGAGTTGTTGTGGAACATCTCAATTGAAATAACTAGCATCAAGTGAAACCAATTGATGCCTCCAAAGCCAACTTACTAAGATTATCAAGGTAGAAGATCTTCCTACCAACAAAATCAATTCCAAGGAGGTGTGCGCACAAATCCACAGGCTCAAACAAACAACCAGATAGTGTCAGTGCCTACTCCATTGCAAAATGTTCACCCAAGTTTGAATAGAGAACTGGTAGCAAGGAAAAATAATCTCGTCGATGACATCAATCCTTGGTGCTTCCCGTGCAACAAAGCACATATGCCCCAAATTTGTCCATGTGACAATCTACAACAAATAGTGGCAGAAAAATGCAATCAAGGCGTTGCGTCAAATTCTAGAGGTTATGCATATGCCTCTCCACAAATGTAAAATGCTTTACTCACCATGCAAATGCAAGGAATGTCCCTGGAGCAAGAAACAAATATAGCTCCTAATCACGCACTCTTCTCATGGATGGAAGAAGAAGAGGCGGTGTTTGCAAATGATACGTCCACATTAAAGGCCCTGCAAGTGCAATCAAATTATAACACTCACTCAAAGAGGAGATTCACAAGTGAGCCAGTTGCTCCACAACCCAAAAGTGTTCCTGAACAAGCTCCTAGTACCTCAACAATTGCACAACAATCTCGACCACGCAAGGAGATTGTTATAACAAGGTCCAAGGAACATAAATATTTGAATCCACCACCTTTTAATGTGGTGGAACAATTGAAGAAAGCCTTTTCTAATGCACCTCTTTCGGATATCTTAGCTATTCTGAAGCAGAAGTCATTACTGCAGAAGGCCCTACTGGAAGATGCAAGCACAGAGCCAACAGAGCAATCGTCCAAAGGAAAGGTTGTTGATCCATCACCTTAGGCCAAAGTCCTTACAAAAAATAGAGAGGAAGTCTCTACCGAAAGTAAAGGTAAGCTGAAACCAAAGCCCTTCTTCTTGACTCTTAATGTGGGTAAGAAATTGTTGAAAAATTCTATGATTGACTCTAGTGCTAGCACCATAGTCATGCCCAAGTAGATAAATGAAGCCTTAGGACTTAGCTATGAACCTTTAAATAGAGGGGTTATGCAGGTTGATGGGAATAAGGTTGAAACTGTAGGTGTCATCAAGAACCTTCCCTTGACTTTGTTCTCCTGCCCTAGTATCACTGTCCCACAAGATACCATGATCATTGACGTTCCTCCCATGTTCGATCTTTGCTTCTCCTGAGAGTTCACTTCCAAGATAGGAAGATATCTTTCCTTAGATTGGTCACACTTAATTCTTAAGACCAAGAATGGAGCTAAGATCAAGATAGTGTCTGAGCCTTTGCATTCGAAACATGTAGCAGATGAAGCCATGATCAATTTTGAGGCTACTCACACCTCTATCACTAAAGATGATATGTATTGTGTCAAGTTACTAGAGGATGAGAAGGTGCCTGGAGATCGGATGGACGAAGAAGAGGTCCTCTTAAGCGAATTTATAGACAATGATCCTTTAAGCAATTATCATGCCACCAGATTGGGAACTTTTGTAATCTATGATGAGGATCAAATGATTTTGAGGGTCAAAAGGAACCCGAGGGTGGTCAAGCCTTAGAGCTGTGGATGCTGCATTTTGATGAAGAAAGATACAAATTTGGTGTAGGAGTCGGGATATGTTTGGCATCCCCATCCAATGAAAAGACACTCAAATCTTTTCACTTTCAATTTCCCTGTTTGAACAACGAAGCTAAATATGAAGGCCTCATGCAAGGACTAAGTGTTGCAAAGTGGATGGGCATTAAACAAATAATGGTATTCGAAGATTATGAGCTAATAGTTAATCAAGTATGAGGATTCTCCGCAGCAAAGAATGTCTGCATGAGATCTTATAGGCATAGAGTTCAGGACCTAATTGAAATATTTGAAGCCTTCAATATCCAAATGGTCCCCAAAGAGTAGAATGTAGATGCAGATTGCATAGCGATGATATGATCTCCATTTGACCTTGTTTCAAACCTAATTGATAACGTACACTCTGTGCAAGTGATTATTTGACTAGCAATTCCAGATAATGACTAGAGCTGGCAAGTGTTTTGAAAGTGATGAAAACATCACCTCATTTATTCAACATTCAGGAGAGTTAACTGATCAGCTCCAACTGAATATTGCAGAAGCTTATGAAGGGAAAATTATTCAGATGAGATCCAACAAGCTTCCAAAATGACTGGTCACTCTCAAAAATCTATCTGATTGTGACGATGCAAGGAATGAGAAGAGGAAGTTTGTAGCAAACAAGGGTGACTATGCAAATCTTTAGGTCAGAGATGGGAGGAAGCTCAAGGTTGGAAAAGATGTCCCTCAAAATGATAAAGAAAGGCTCATAAATTTTTGTGAAAAATATGTAGTAGCCTAGTCATATGATGACCACGAGGGATATGATCCCAAAATCATCCAACATACTATAGAACTAAGGGAAGGAGCAAAACCCATCCGCTAGAAGTAGAGGCCAATGAATCCAAGGATTGAGGCATTAATGGCACAAGAGTTGACAAAGCTAATTCATTCTCAGATCATCTTCTCAATCAAGCACAACACATGGGTGTCTAATTTAGTTCTTTTCTGAAAGAAGAATGGAGACATCTGCCTATGTGTTGATTTCTAGGATCTTAACAAAGCATCCTTGAAGGACCACTACATGTTGCCTTCCATGGAGGCAATCTTGCAAATGGCGGTTGGCTCAGAAATGTTTTCCCTGCTAGAAAGTTTCTATGGTTACAACCAAATCTAGGTCAAAGAGGAGGACTAACACAAAACAACGTTCACTACCAAGTGGGGACGCTTGCTTATGTGAAAATGCTCTTTAGCCTCTCAAATATGGGAGCTACCTTCTAGCGAGCAATAGATATTTCCTTCAGAGAATTGATCAATAAGATCATCTTGATCTACTTGGATTATCTAACGATATTCTCTAATATAAAAGATGATCATTTTGATCATCTTGAAATGGTTTTTGAAAAATTCTAGGAGTTCAGGATATCCCTAAACCCAAAAAAATGTATTTATAGAGTGTCGCAAGGAAAATTATTAGGGCATGTAGTGTCTAAAGATGGAATTGCAATCGATCCAGAGTGGGTGAAGGCAATCAGGGAACTTTCCCTACCAATCAACAAGAAGGGAGTTCAGTCCTTCCTAGGAAAGGTAAATTTTGTAAGCAAATTCATTTATGATTTTGAAAGATTAATTAGACATATCACCTTGATGCTCAAGAAGGATCAATTGTTCAAATGGACAAAAGAGGCCAGAGAAGTCTTTGAGAAAGTTAAGAAGGTTATTTCTTCAACCCCTATGCTGGTAAACCTAGACCTATCAAAGGATTTCATAATATACGTGTTCAGTAGAAAATCTAGCATGGCTACTATTCTAACCCAAAAGGATGATGGAGGAAAGGGAGAGCATCCGATTAGCTTTCCACTCTCGGACCTTAAAGGATTATGAGACGAACTATAACTTTTTTGAGAGGCAAGCATTCCCCATTGTTAAGGGGCTCAAGAAGTTCTGACATCTCATATCTTAAACAACAAGGTGGTTGTATATGTCATGCATTCTAGTGTGTGCGAGTACATTATGGAAGGAGAAATCACCAAAAAAAGGTCAACTAGATAACTAAGATCCTGGAATATGACATTGAGGTCAGACCCATAAAGACCGTGCAAGGAAGAGGATTGTGTGAGTATTTGACACGTGATGAAAAAGTGGTAGCTAAGGAGGAACAAACTGAGCTAGTTCTACTTAATGAATTTGAGTCCAAAGGCTGCTAGTTGGTAGACATAATGAGATTCATGCAGACTAGGGAATATCTAATGGGCCTAGACCATCTCAGAAGAAAATATTCTATAGATTGTAGAACAACGAATATGTGCTCATTGAGGGGGTCCTTTTCAAAAGGAACTTCAATGGTGTTCTTCTGTGGTGTGTCACCCAAGAGCAAGCGAAGAAAATTCTAGACATATTTCATAGCAGTCCCATGGGCGGACATTTCTCTGCAAAGATCACCACCATCAAAATTATGTGTGTCGGGTATTTCTGGCCTACACTTTTCAATGACTCACACTCTTTGGTTAGATGCTGCAAAGAATTCCAATTCTTCATAGGAAGGAAGAAGAACTTAGCAATGCCTCTAAATCAGATAGTTTTTGAGGAACCCTTTGCATAGTGGGGACTAGATTTCATTGGGATGATTAATCCCACCTCTAATGTTGGACATAAGTGGATCCTCACAACCACATATTACTTTACCAGATGGATCGAGGCCATGTCCTTGAAGAATGTGATGGAGGTCGAGATTGTGAATTTCCTTGAGGAACTGGTAATAAGGTTCGGCCCTCCAAAGACCATCATCTCCGACAACGCGAAGGCCTTCCTAGGTTTGAAGGTATGTCAATTCAGACTTGAGCATGGCATATTCCTAAAGAAATATTCAAACTATTACCCATAGGGAAATGGTTTGGCTGGGTCGACTAATAAAAATTTAGTCTAACTCATCAAAAGAATCGGGTCGGAACACTAGAGAGAGTGGCATAAGAACCTCAAAGCAGTGCTCTGGGCAAACCGGATAACCCCCAAGCAAGTCTTAAAGACTTCTCCGTATGAGCTAGTATACGGGAAGGAAGCGCTATTGCCTATATCTATGGAAATTCCCGCACTATAGTTGCTCAAGTCTCTGGAGGTTGAACAAAATGGATCCATGGAGGTCTGGTTGGTTGAGTTGTTGGAAGTACAAGAGAAAAGATAAAAAGCCTTGACGACCATGTGTAACTATCAATAGGTGGTTAAAAAGTGGTTTGACAAGAAAACCTCTGACCAGGGTCTTAAATGTGGAGATTTAGTGCTAAAGTTCAATGAGAGAGCCGCAAAGCCTGGCCAACATGACAAATTTGATAGTCTGTGGGAAGGCCCTTTTCGAATTATTCAATGCAAGCAACATAGTGCATTTGAATTAGAAAACATGGAAAAAGAAGCATTGGGAATTCTTGTCCATGGAATTCACCTACAATTGTTTAATCAACTTCATTAATCATTTTACCAGTGTAAATATGTAATTATGTAAATTTTCTTTGTGTTTTGTTTGACTTGGTGTTTTAAATGGAACCCATGATGCAGGAAGCAGAATAAGCAAAATAGACAAAAATTTGACAAAAAAAGCTTTATATTCATTATACGATAATATATACTTTGGATATTACAATTCAAAATGGCTCTCGGGCCATACTTTTTGAGTATATATATTAAGCAGCTTTTCAAGTATATGTATTAAAATATTTCTAAGGAATATGTACAAAAAGGAAGAGAAAAGAGTTCATTCTTCAACAGGGGAAACATCACCATTGACAGCATCAGGAACAACCACATCAACAACATCAAGAACAACAGGAGGAGCATCGATAGTAGCAATAGTAAGTGGATGAGGAAAGACCAGGTTTCTAAAGTGAGTATACCACTCCATGTCATAGAAGAGCACTACATTGTAGCATCTCAGTAAGAAGTGGCAGGCATGCGAAACCCTTTGGCGGTGTTCTCTGATAGTCATAATGCAAAATCCACTAAGAAATGGTACCCAAGGCACCATTGCATCCTCTTCAATATGTCAACGAAGATCACTTGCCATTGGAATTCCAAGGCCATATACTGCATTCATCACAACTTCAGCAAGGCCTCCAAGGTAGCACTTTGGAAAAATTTCCATGGTGAGTCGTAGTATCATTTGTTTGGGTACCTGAATTTCAAGCAAAGAAGCAACAAAATGAGAGCAAATATCAATATTTACTCTATACTTGTCCTCATACTCTATACAATCCCTTCCCAACACCCATTTCATTGCAATTATGGCCAGGGAATGCTTATTCTTGGTCATGCACTTTAAACGCCTACAAGAAACCTCACCTAGAAAAGCTACCTATGACTTATTGCTAGTTAGCCTAATGGGAGTATCTATATCCCTTACCCAAAAGCCTAATTAACAAGTGTAAATTTTGTTGTCATCCTTAAGTCCATTTATAGACATGGCCAGGGTACAATGCGAGCAATAAGCATCGTGTTGATCGAAGAGCAAACTCAAAATCCGACCAGTTGCAAAACTCAAAAATCCCACCAGGTTGCATTTGTTGCATATGAATTGTTGTGTGCAAATTAAGAAGAGGTAATTAATTAGCTAAAATTGGTGGCAGGCGCAAGTGATAGTCCACACAGTCAAGTACTAGGAGTCATGTTGTGCATGCTTTTTCAATCTCCAAGGATGAACTCAAATCTTTTTTATGTAATTATTGTGCCCTCTTGCTTAATCATTCTTCTAAAGTTATTAATTGAAAAGCATGTAAATAGTCTCATACGCCTTCAATTTGCAACTCAATTTCCCAAGGGATGGTGCCATAGGAAATAATAGCTAATTATCATTATGAATTGTTGTTTTTTCAAAATGAGTGGGAATTTGTTTTGCATGCACAAAAGAGCTAGTGGTACATGTTGGATTTATTGCTTGAAACAACTATTATCTCCAACTCCAATTATAGAAAAGGCTAGTGTTGCACATGAAAGAACAACATTGTGAAGAGCTTTGAGTGCACAGTTTGCTGTGAAAAAACCCAAGTGAGTTGCAAGGAAGTCGAGTGTTTGCAAAAGTCTACAGAATCCTGAAATGGCCCAGAATCCTCAAATCAAAGTGGAAGGAGAAGCTATTGAAAGCTTATTTGAGGCCATGTTGACAACACCAATGGAAAATGTTTTCGGTGACATCTCTTATGCTTCACTTGGGATGCCAGGAAAGCCAAGGCGGCCTCACACACAAGCCGTGGAGAAGACGAACCATAGGAACAAGGTCTTGATGGTGGAAGAATGGGATAACATCATGATCCTGAACTCAAAACCAACCTTAAGAGTCTTAGGGAAGCAACCTATGAGAGGATGAAAAAGACTAGTAACCAAGAGTCTTTGGCACATAAGTTGTGGTTCTGTAGTCTTCCGTAGTATATGGTCCCCTTTGTACACCACTACCTAGAACTGGTTCATGAGTGTGCCCAAAATTTTAATCTAAATATGGGAGCCATTGAAGGCCAAAAGCTGAGGGTGGTAATCAGTGTTGAAGCTATTAGGGATATGCTATGCATCCCTATAGGAAGGGGAACAAAAGCGATGGAGACATTCATTGTAAGTGACTCATAAGAACTCTGGAGGACAAAAAAATACACTCTAAGCTTTTATAATAAAAAAAAAAAAGAGCCAAGGACGATAATATCCCACCACAGTTTTTGGTTGGGCACAATGTTTTCAACTCAGACTTGTAGGATACCTTCTCTATGATGGCTTTTGTTTGCGCCATGGATGGTGACAAGAATGTTCACGAGTTTCAAATGGATTTGGGGTTTTAGTTGAGAAGACAACATTCTTTATTTTTCTATGACTCTGTGGAGATCATTGTTCGAGAGATGTTGAACCAATTCAAGGAATACCCCACACAGTTTAGGTTCAGGTTTTATTCTTTCCTTGCTAACATGTTTTTGCACCAAAACCCGAATTTCTTTAAAAATTGTATGGGTTTGTCTATTTTTGATGAAAATGGGGTAAGAAAGTCAGTCTCTGTGTTGACTCCCCTCCATTCCATAACATATGATTACTATGCATTTTATGATTTTTTTATAACTCTAATATTGTGATTCCTTTAATAAGGAGGGTGAGGGTGACCAGTATCAATTTTCTACCAATCAAGTAAGATGGATGCAAGATTTTGTTCCTTCTTAAGACTAGTTCCTTAGGGAAGATTTTTCATTTGTTAGTCTGCATGGTTTTACCGAGGAGCCATTCCATCTTGTGGTATGTGTCAAAAACAAGGTGTTGGCCCTTGAAGTATTTCGACAATTGGCGATCATAGACACCAAGTTTTGCGGGGGAAAGAATAAGAAAGGTTTCTTCAAATGCCCTTTGAGCTTCGATACAGTAATAATGGTAAAGAAGCAGATGTAGGGTCTGCTAGCTACGAAGCTTGCTCATCTAGGGCTAGTATTAATTTGTGACAAATGGGAGTATAATCTTGATGATGACTTGGCAAAATTGAACGTTAAGGTAACTCACAACTCCTGGCTCTATTGGGAAGATCGATGGAATCCACAGTTAGGGGACCTGAATTCATTTGTAGACCTAGCCTATGTTCCTACTAATGATAAGAGGCCACCATGGCTATCTTTCTATTTTCCTTTGGCCAAGCCCAGTGACAAGTTTAAAATTGGGGCCACCCTTTATAATCAATTGGCTTAGCACTACCTGTGGAGTAACAATAAAATTGCACAATTTTGGATTTATCATTAAGAGACCATATGCCTTGATGCCTTGTTCAAGGAAACCAAAATGGATGATAGATTTGATGATCTCTAGAACAAAGAACATGATGTTACTGATGCAAGTGGAGATGAGGATGTAGACCAAGAGGAAGAAACTACAATAATGAAAAGAAAACAGACGAAAAAGGCCCAAATATAGAGGACTGCAAAAGTAGTAGGACAGCCTGACAAAATGAGCGTGCAAGTGATTGCATTTCATTCAGAGGCTTCACAACCACATACATGGGCTACGAAGAGACCTAGGGAAACCCAACAATCTCAGGAGGTTATAGAGGTGGATAATTCTCCACCCGAGAAGAGGCCGCACATTGATGCAACTCTTAGGGAAAGCTCGCAAGTACCTGCAATGGGCCAAGGATTGGAGTCCTCTACAACTCAGGTATCTTTCTCTCCCTCTCTTCTCACTTCTTAGTCTTTGGTTAACCTTGCTACTTTTGTGTCTCCCATAACTTTGAGTGTCATCCTTTCCTTTTCTACTTTCATACCCATGGGAGGTTTCTCTCAATTCTCCCAAATCGGACAGGCAACTCTTACTCCCGTGCAATTTGTTCCATCTTTTGTCTTGGCCCAATCTGAACCTTCCATTGCAAACCCTTTCGCTTATGTCGTGTAGGCTCCAACTTAGCTTGCTCAACAGATGGTAACCTTTGCGTCTCCGCTACCACCACAACTCCCTACGAGTCCTTTCATCGCTTCCCCAATTGGACCCTGGCATAATATTCCCCCTTTCTCCCCATTGATTGTCGCTCTGCCAAAGAAGAAATCTTCTGAGACCACAATGATCTCATTCCCTTTTTCTCTTCCTCCTAGTGTGCTCTTTTTTGAGGAACTGATTAGGTCACCATCAAAATTTATTGGGCAAAGCAACAAGACTAAGGTAGTACGGGCTATCAAGGCCCAAAAAAGAAAAGAAAAAGATGCAGCAAAGCCTGCCAAGCCATGTGTGCATACCCTTTTTAATGAAGTGTAGGGGTCATTGACATTTACAACTATGACTCCTAACACCATAAAACCACAAGGGGATATGCAACTTGAGGATTATACAATCCATGTTGTGGGGATCGATCTACACACAACCCAACCACAAGACAAAGTTGAGCTAATGGAGGAGACTTGGTGAGTGGTGACTACTAACTTTCTAAAGCATAGTCACCACCTGAAAAAGAAGGAAGAGGAGATCAAGAACATTAAGGAAAAGGTGGAGACCCTACAAAAAAAAAAGAGGCTAAGGATGTTGAAATTGCATGCTTGACTCAACAAGCACAGGTAGAAAGGCCCAAACTCCAAGAAGAACTTACAAAGTTCTAGTCCTAGGATCCCAACCTGGTTATTGGACTACAATAGAAAAACCAGGAGCTCTAGGACAAATAGGTTCAATTCAAAAAGGAGATCTAGGAAATAAAGCTCTATATGGAAAAAGAATCCACAACCCGAGGTCAGGCTAAGGAGCTATTGAAAAGCAAAGATGTCGAGTTGAACTCTATAGGAACGAATCTCCGCAACATAAAATAAAATTAAAGAGCTGAAACAGGATGCCAGGTTTAAGGAGGTGGAGATAGGTCTTTTGAAAACTCCTTCCCAACCCCTTGCTCCTCAAACAAATCTCCTTTTGGTGGCTCAATAGTTATATGCCTCATATTAGGAGAAAGTCAAGTCTTTCTGTTTGACCATGCAACTAGCACTCCAATTCATGGAAGATGTAGCAAGTTTAAACAACGAGGTGTGTGGAATGATTGAGCAGGTTCCACAACTCATTATTGAAAAGGTTCCTGAGGCCGAGAGGTTGTTGGACAAATTATACATTGTGGAAAATGTAGACTTGGAAAAGGTGGGGATCGATGACTGGAGGTCGGCTGTCAAAAAGGGCAAGGGAATTCATTTGTTGTCATGCAACCATCCTATAGGCTAGCAATTTCTTGGTAATATTGAGTCAAGCTATGAACAATATGCAGATGCAATTCTCCAAATTGACTCATATGGGCTTGCCTTCCCCCTTTCTCCTTGATGATTCAATGGCCACGACATAGCACTTTGTAACAAAGATCGAGGAAAAGCAATGAGATTTATTTTCTTTCTAATCATTTAGTCAACCTCCCACAACAACATACATTGAAAGCGCCACCCATTAGATAGTGCGACTTCTCTTTCAGCTTGAGTCTGAGACCGGGATCTCCATGGAATTTCCTTTCAAAGAAATTATCGATCTGCATGAGGCGCAAGAGAATCTATGTGCCTGATCGATGCCATCTGAGGCCGACTGGCTGCCTCTATAGACCGCACTCTCAAAGCTCTAACTTCGTTGCCTGATGGATAAGGTTCTGGTCTTCAAACCAAAAATTTTGGGTTCCCATTTCGCAAGAGAAATGCCCCTAATAGTCACCAAAAGTTGTGGATTAAAATCCTTAGAGCTCCCTTTGGGTTGGTGTTATTTTTTGCATGGTCCTGACTCATGCTTCACATATTTGCATATTTTTGGGCTTCGTTATGGTAGCGCCTTCGTCTGTTGGCGCCATGTGTCTACAGTGCAGGCCTTTGGAATCCTCTCTCCTTTGTTTCTCCTTCGAGCTCCACCTGCGTGCCACGTTGCATCATTCTGTGGGCACCTTTTGGTGGACCCCATAGTCAACGCTTGAAACACTGACTGCTCCATGTGTTTTCTATGCAAGGATTTTGATCGCAAGGAAGACATGAATGAATAGGAAGCCTTGTTGTTTCACCATGTGTCCTAACCAACTATGTGGGTGGGAAACACATGTCGTCTAGAGAATTTCGTTGCTTCCACCTTGGGACCACATTCATCATTTGTAGACGGGCGCACCTTGTTCAAAGGTGATTGAATACCACATTTTAGAATCTTTCTGTTGCAAAGGCCTTGGAGAATCATTGTGACGTGCGACATAGCTCGTGCCTGGGAATATTTTTAGTTACTGGCTCTCTAGCAGTGGAATGATCCTGAAAAATGGTTCAAAAATCTAGAAAAAAGTGAAAAAGACTATAGGCCTTTGTATTGCTTTTACTTATTGTCTTTAGACTCATAGACTATGCCAACTTGTTCGACCTCTTTGTTTCTTAGTTAATGGATAAGACATTATACTGTGTTGTTTCTTGTACTTAATAGTTTATCTTAAATACTTCTATAATTTCAATATAATTTTTTTGATTAAGATCATATCTTGAACTCTTCTTGTTCAGTAAATGTGTATGGAAATTGTGTTATGTTATTTGATAGACTTCTTAGGTTTTTCATCTATGCTTTCTATTATTTTTGGACATGCAGATTGTTGAATAGGCCCTTAATCTCATTTGAAAGGAAGATTTTTTGTGCCCATACTCAACTCTTGGTGCATCGCCTTAGATTAGATCTTATTTTAATATATCTGCTTCCTTTTCCCATTCCAACCCCAAAATACAGAAGGAGCCGACTTCTTTAAAAACTTGAAGGTTACTCAGTTTAATGCAATTGGTCCCCCCATTAACTGAGTTTTCCATAAGGTTGTTTTCTTAGCAATTTTAGGCATCAACAGTCTTCAAAATATACACAAGCCTACAAATAGAATAGAGACTCAGTCAAGTGCAAACTTGGTAGTATTTTTTAAAGGAATTCAAATTAGGAAACCTGTTTTGAGCATGTTGTCCCTTTTATCAAGTTGACTCAACCATTTAGATGGAGAGGACTGTTATGTGTTTCACCTATGAGTTAGCTTGGTGAGTCGTTGCATGAGGATGAAAAGGTGGAAGAAATACTAACTTGTTTGTAGTATTTTATTGCTCACAAATTAGTATAAATAGAGATGCTCATTCTACCAAATGCGTCACTTGTCAATCTAATTCCTTTGTGTTATTCTGTTGCAATTTCTATGCAAAGTGAGTTGAGAGTTTGTGAGGTTGAGAGTTGTTTTGTTGTTTCGCATTGGTTTTGTGGAGAGAACTAGTGAAAGGCTAGAAGAGGATTTTGGAGGTTGTTCTTGGAGGAAGTTGCAAGCAAGCTAGAGTCATTAAGCTAAGAGAAAGGAATAATTATTTGGAGCTTTAAATAGGCATGTTGATTTCTATTCCTTTGTTATTATGTTGGAAAATATTGTTTATTATATTGTCATGTTGAAATATTGTATTTTACTTGTGTGAGATGCTTGGATATGCTTGCATATCACTTGGTTGTTTCTTATTTTGTGAAACCTCACCTTACTTTGATATTTACTTCTATAGATATGTATTTTATATGTATATAAATATTATTCATACTATACATTGATTGTTAGTACTATACATAGTTTGACAACACTCTAAGTGCATAACATAAGATAGAGTTGTTTTAAGATACTTGTTTGAAATGTCAGTTTAATATAAGTTAATGGGAAGGTTATTCCTAGGGATGGGATCATCCACGGGAAAGGGAATAACCTAAGATAGAATAGAAAATGGGAAGGTTATTCCTGGGGTTAGGATAATCCACAGGAAAGGGAATAACCTAGAATAGAATACTAATGGTCAAATACAAATCGATCAATTGTAGTAATGAATATAAATGACCCTCATTGGAAGTATTGGGTGTTGAATCTTTGGCCAAAGTAGTGTAGGTAACCACTATCTACACTATCAATTCATCGTGATCCAAGTACATACTAGGATGAGAATATCATAGAAATAGAGATTGACTTTATGGTAAGCTCTAGATATGTAGGACACCTCACTGTGCTTTGGTGAGGCTATTTGAAGGATGAGGTTATCAAACCAATCTCTTCATCGAAGGGAGGGCCATCTTACCAAGTTTGGTAGATGTGCGGGGGACTACAGTTAGTCCATGGTTGGCGAAAAAGCGATTGAGTAATGCTTCTCCTCATGCAATTGGTGGCCAAGATTTGGAAGAAGGATGTTCTGGACCATTTGTATTTCTAGTTCATGTAAGAAAGTGTTTAAGCTATATATGTATTCATGTGTCCATCTATATGGAAATTGTAAATTAAAATGTTATCTTGAATATATTTATGTAAAATGAAATCATGCTTATATTATTGAAAAGATTATTTATATATGCAATAAAAAAGTTTGGAAAGGTTATTTTTCAAATGGTGCATTTATTATTGAAAAGAAAAGAAAATTTTAGTGCTCTTGTTGATAGATGCATAAACTATTCACTGTGGATAAAACTTAGAAAAATTACTGAGTAGAACAATGGGCATGTTACATTAGGTTAATCATTCCAAATCATTTCCAATCCATTCCAATCTTCAATAGGATGTAGATTCAAGCCTGGTTGGCTTACCTACATGGTTGAAAGTCAATCTAACCACCCTTTGATCTACATATTTAATGAAACTTGGAAAAAGGCCCCTTACATCCTAGGTTCTTTGTATTTAGGATATAGGATCACCTTTTTCTATGTTTCATTTTGGTGAACCCGATGTATCAACACAATAAATTTTTTGAAATTGGAAGTCTTTCAAACCTTTGGTCTAGATTTGCATTACATTGTGTTGCGTTGTACATTTAAGGTTTCATTTTTGTATCATAAAAACATAAAAGACAATTTTTTTGTATCACATATTGCATCATAGGTTGCATAAAGGTTTATTTTAGTTATTTAGATCATATCTACATTCAAATTGCATTCATTAATTGGTTAAATTGTTCATTGCATTTAAATTACATCTTTCATTTAGGCCTAAAAAGTGAAAAATTGCATTGTTTTGTTTCAAGTTTGCATCAAATCATCATTTTCAGAATTTTGCATCTTAGACTCAGTTAATTGTTGCATTTAATTAAGATCTAGAAATTGCATTCAAAATTATCTTTTATTGTTGCACATTTTCATTTGAATTACATTGTCTTAAATTGAAGAAATTCTAGAAAAACAATCAATATTAAGCCTATTTGCAAATTGAAATAGTAACATTAAACAACATAAAAATTCAATTTTTTTCAGTTTTCTAAATCCTTGTCAGGGAATCAGATACCCTTGGGCGTCCCTGTCCTCTATAGGTGTCTCAGAAAAACTCTACACATATTTCTATCTCTATAATTTTATTCTATTTTTGCTTGCAGATGTCTATTTTGAAATTATGAAACAATGTTATTGCATGTGCAAGAAAGGTGTCATTTTGCTTGATATGTTACAAATTTGGGAAAAATTATTGCATTTCAGATATGTAGGTCAATTTTTTACATCATGTTCTCATTGCAAAATTCTTGTGTTATCATAGTTCATATTCTATTGTCAACTCTTGTTGAACATTTTAAGGAACCTTTGTTACAAGCATATGAAAATGAGTTTATTCCCCCTCTTTTTTTATTTTCCTTGATCCCTCTCCCATTATACCTCCTATGTGTGAGGTTAGCTTGATGAAAGAGAATACAATCATTGACAATCATGCCAATCATGTTTGTTATTCTCTCGATATCTCTCCTAAGAGCGAAGAAGGTATCTTGGTGTTAGAAGATCCAATCATTGAACATCATGAGAATCTTGTTTGTTTCTCTTCCCTACATCTCCTACTTGGGAATATATTGTTGGGAAAGAGGATGAAATCATCGATAATTTTCCTTCAAAAGATAATAAGATGGATTTCTTAGGTGAAGATGATAAGGTGACATTAAATCCTCCCTTGATAGAAGATCATCAACAAGAAGTTAAGTCCATTGAGTTTATGCACACACAATTGGCTATTAGATATCCTTTGATTATTGGACCTCCTAAAACTCCTTTTGGAATTCCTAAGAGTCCTCTAATTATTGGACCTCCTAAGTCACCTTTATTATAGGACCTCCTAAACTTCTAGGTTCTATCTTAAACACATAGCAATTTACTAGTAACCACATGTCGTGACAACCAAATTATCATACTGTAGCTCACACATATAACACTAGAAATAATAAGCAACCAAACCAAACTCCAACATCCATTCTGTTGCCTCAATCATATCTCACACCTACACCTAACATCCCACAACATAGTGGTAAAGAATTTGATCTTGTTGAGCAACTTCGTAACACTCCTGCTAAGATATCCTTGTGGGATTTAATTCAAACATCACCTGCTTACCATGACATGCTTCAAAAGGCTTTGAAAAGTGTTGTTATATCTCCTAATGTGCAACCAAATGAGGTGGCGGCTTTGATTGAGAATATGAACCAATGTAATTTGGACATTATCTTTCATCAAAGTGAATTACCTCATTTGAAAACACAAAAACAAAATGACGCTTTGATGATATTAGTTGTTATTAATAAAGTTGGGATTAGGAATACCCTTGTTGACAATGGTTCAGGACTTAATGTTTGTAGTGTGAATTTGTTGGATAAAATTGGTGGAAAAGACTAAAATTCAACTAGCAGATTTGTCCATTCATGGTTTTGACATGTGGGAAAACAACCACTTGGTGTGATAACTTACTTGTCAAAGTAAAATTCCTTACTTTACAAACTTCTATCCATGTAATGTCTTGTGATTCTTTCATATAATCTTCTCTTGGGTGGAGCATGGATTTATGAAATGAATGTAGTTCCTTCAACGCTTCATCGTTCAATGAAGTACATACACAACAATAAGCTTTACATGATAAAAGCTGAACCTAAATCTGAAAAGTGTTTACAAACTGAAATAGGAATAAAGGATTTTCTTAGAAAATTGACACTAACTACAAAGTAGAACATTTACAAGCTAAGGATAAAAATGATATCCTTCCATTCATGAAAAAGTTGTTGGATGATGATTGGGGATCATTAGATTTCACACCCACTTTCATGGGGGAATACAAGATTACAAAAAAGGCGAAGGAAAAAGAGAAAGACGATGCGGTGGTATCAACAAAATCTAACATTTAAACATCAAAGACACAAGAATTCACAACTTCTAGTAGTGAGGGGAACACAAATTACACATCTACCTATGATGAAAGTGACTACGAAAAACCATCGTCCTCAAAAGGAATGGAAAAAATTATGGAAGAGGCTACCAACTCTTGAAATAATTTGGTTATAATGGAAAAGGACAAGGAGCAAAAGAATAAGGCATTCATATTCCCATAGAGCCTAGCATGCAAGAAACAACAAGAGGTCTTGGTTATTGTCCTTCGAAAGAAATGAAAGCATCAAAGAAACCTTTGCTTAATGTCAATATCATCATGCAAAACACTCGTAGGACAAATATAAATAATGATCATGATGTTGCTTCATCTTCCAATACATGTTTTAGTGATGATTTGGGTTCATTAGATTTTACACCCTACTTTATGGGAGAGTAAAAAATCTCACAATCTAAAGCTAAGGAGTCTTGTGTATGTATAAAATCTTGTGATAAGAAAGCAATATTTCTTCACAAGAGAAAGAAATGACCCCTAGTATGGATCAAGAGAATATCTTATCGAGGCTTATCAAAGCCTACCTGATTGATCTTCCTCCTAGAAAACAAAATAAATTCTACAACAAAGATTCATTTTGTGCATATCATCGAGTACATGGTCATTCTACCAATGAATGTAAGGCATTGAATAATAAAATACATATTAAGGATTGTGGTGCTCTTCCTTGTGTTGATGCACCTAATTTATCTAATCAATAATGACCTTCATCCTATCATGTGGCTCATCACTATGTGGAATTTGTAGCTTTATGTGTCTTGCTCATTGCCATTCATGGTGGTACAATCTTAAGTGCAACCATATTTTTCATGGCAACAACATGATAGCCCTTGGTGTGGTTATCCTTGTCTCTATGCTTGGGGGGCAAGGATAACTTGTTTTGGGGAGGCACACATTATTTTCAAGGATCCCCTCTTCCTCTCTTTCTCCTTAAAATACTAACATAACAAGTATGCTAACATTTTAAACGGGGGGCTTAAAATACTAACATAACAAGTATTCTGACATTTTAAATGGGGGCATATAGTCCTCCGCTCATTGTTTGCATAGGAAATGGTCCCTCCTTAGTGATGATAGCATACATATCTTAGGAAGTGTGACCTTGTCAACCAAAGTGTGGCCTTCTTAATCTATGTGACATGTATCTTTTGTGGTGATATTAGGTTTGATGTCCCATAAGAGTGTGACTTTCCTTGGCATATTAAGTTCTCCTTGGTGGTAATGCCATGACTAGTGTTACCTAAGGTGTGATTTTCTATTCCTTGACTAGTCCTCTCTTGGTGGTGATTTCATGCGTGATGTTCCATAAGGTGTGACCTTCATGTATTGAGCAATATCCCTTTATTGTTTAAGCACCTTTTGTGGTGGTCTTGTTACAACATCCCTTGAGGTTTTAACCTTGTTACATTTGTCTCCTATGACGTTAAACCTTGTCATATTCATCCCCTATGACATTAAAATTTGTCATATTCATCCCCCGTGATGTTAAACTTTGTCATATTCATCCCCTTGTGATGTTAAACCTTGTCATATTCATCCCCTGTGACATTAAACCTTGGCATTTTTGCTTCACTTTGTTCATGGTTGTTGAACTTAGTGTAGCATTAGCATAACATCTTGATCACTTTGTGGCACCTTATCAAAGTTATCGGGGAGTATAACTCTTGGTATGGTTTTTTGTGGGTGCACCTAGTAGACCTAGTGTGTTTTTCATCCTTATCTTGGGGGCTCACCTAGTGAATATCAAACTTCACTAGCCCATGTGCCTTCCAATTTATGATTTGCCTAGCAAATATTGGACTTTGCTATAGTGTGAGTCATGAAATCCTTTTAACATGGCCACCTAGCATAATAAAACTTGCTTGCGAGTGGAGCCATGTGTTTCATAAGCGATTTTACATCCTTGTGAGGGCATAATTTTTCACATTCGATGGATGACATTTGGTATTTGAGACAATTTAATATCGAGGTCTCTTTGCCTTATTAAATCAAATCCTTTAGTACTAACCTTATGTTTTTATGTGTCTTCTTTGTGTTTACATCTTGTTCACATCGTGCTTATGTTCATTTTTTTATCATCTTTTCATTCCATCATGCCATGTGTTTTCATCGTGTATGCTTTGTGGTTTTTGATATGTATGTGTATGTTGGTCTTGTTGCATATCATACATCTGTATTCCTTTGTGCTTATGTTGGTTTGCCATGGGATCTTGGATCCTGGGGGCTTGAGATCTCTCCCCCTAAATCCTTTGCCATCCTATCTCTTTAATACTTGGACAACCAGACCCCTCTTGATGTGTTTTTCTACTTTAGTGTGAGCTTGAGCGTAAGTTCATACTCTCGCTAAATATAGTGTCAAAAATTGTCACCCTTAACAATTTCACATTATTTTTTTCCCCCTCTAAATTATTAAGCCTAATTGATCCTCTAATCTCCTAAAATTATGTATTCCAGAGCCCATTTGTAACACTTTTCAATAAATTACAAGCATTGACTAAATGCACCTAGTTCGTCTGTTGTCCTTGATATTTAATGTGTTGGAATTTTGTGTCAAGACCCATATGCCCTTGGGCATATGGGCCCCCCATCTTAGTCAAGACCCATTTTTGGGCATGTTGTTGGTGACATTTTAACATTCAAAATTTTGAATTTCAAGTGTCGGCTTTCAAGATCTACTTTTTGGGAAATTGAATAAATGCTTATAAATACCTAGTCATTTAACTATTTGAAACTAGAAGGAAATTAGAAGGTGAATTTATGAACAAGCATTATTATCAAGAGAAACATTTTCAAAGCTTTATTGCAGCAATTCAAGATCCAAGCATCATGTCAAAGTGTATGTGAGTTCATCTTATCAAGTTATCATTTTTTGGTGAAGGCTAACTCTTGTTGTAGGTCTCTAAGGCACTCAAGCAAGCAAGATCCAAGTCCTTGAGGTGATGTGTATGGTTTCAGTCCTTCAAGGAAGCCACTAAAGGGTGGTGAGTTGCAACACTTTGTAATTTCATCATTATTTCTTTTCAATTTTCAATTCTATCATTGATATTGCCATTATGGAAGTTGAAACACATACACAGGGTTTGACTGAGGCAAGCCCCTAAAATGGCCCATCATTCCCTCTCTTTGTGAATGTGCAGATATCAGGTTGAAGAGGATTGAAGGAAGCTTAAAGATCCATTTTGCATTGTTGCATTTATCGTCCTACATCTTGTCAAATCACAAAAACTCACCTACAAAATTATTTGATAGTGTTTCAATAATTTTGCACGTGGAAACGAAAGTCTCAGATTGTCACTAGAGGACCCCAAAAGTTGAGCATGACACCCCTATAAGGACTTAGACGCCCCTTGACGACTATGCCATTCTATAGTGGCTAAAACAAGCTTTTCTGGGTTGATACATATCACTTTGCACTTCCTAGATCCACCTGCAAATTACTATTTTAGTTTGTTAGTTGTTGAGATCTTGCAATTTACATATTAGGGCATATAGCTTAATTAGGTCAATCATTCCAAATCATTTTCAATCCATTCCCATCTTCAATTAGATATAGATTTAGGCCTGATTGGCTCACCTTCATGGTTGAAAGCCAATCTAATCAACTTTTGATCTACATCTTTAATGAAACTTGGAAAAGGGCCCCTTGCATCCTAGGTTCTTTGCAATCAGGACATAGGATCACCTTTTTCTATGTTTCAAAACCATGGTTTTGGTGGCCATTAATTTAATGAAACCACTTGTAGCTTCTTGTCTCTTTCTATTCATATATTGAGTGCATGCGTTAGATGTTATATAGTGTTGTGCAAGTGAACTACCATTAAGTAGCCAAACTACTATTAGACTAAAGGTTGGGTAAATTACATATTAGTGCAATCTTGCTTCTAAGATTAATACAAGATTTATATCTCTTTGGTCATGGAGTTTTTCTAAAAGAGTTTCTCCACATAATTTATTGTTCGTATGGTTTGCATATTTATGTTTGCTTCTTTATTGTTTCATTATTATTGCATGGTTTATCATGTGTCTAATCGCATTTAAAATATGATTGGTTAATATTCCTATCGCAAATAAAATCATTATTATCAAAGAATCAAGTCATCATTAGCCAACACATGATAGGGTTCACAAACAAAAAGAGTGTGTCATAGGATGAAACACAGTTGAAGCTAACACAACCTCTTTTTAAACTAGCAATAATGTGCCACTTCCCTCACTAAAACTTTCAAATTGTGTCTAAATCAAGTATATGATGACATCACCCCTAGCTCATTTCATCATCTATAATCTAGAATCCATATTGTCCATTTATTACCCAAGCTCATGAGGGATCCTTATCCAATTTAGGCACTCTCAGGATCACTCTTTTCCTTATCATAGCATTGTACTACACACACATATTTTTGATTGCATCATCTCTTTATAAACAAGTTTTGAAACTTTAGTTTCACACTAGGTCTTTACACCACCCTTTTGAATTTTTTTCAAGTTCTAAGGTTCAAGTTACTCTGATTAGGACAATGCTTGATGAATTCATTGCATGTTGTCTTCCTTACATTTATAAAAACTAGTTGAGTTAAATTAAAGGGCTTATCATAAGAAGAAAATCATCACTTAACAAACTATTGAAGGTGTTTGTCAACACTACCAATCTTTCATTGCAAGTCCAATCATTGAGGTGAATCCTTGGTTGCATATATGGAAGGTGTATAGGTCACAAGTTCATTTCTACAAATCAGAGGTTCATTTCTATGAGTTAAAGCTCATTTCCACACACATAGTTCAAATCTACATCCACAAATTTGATTGTTTTTTTCACACTTGTGGATTTGACCCTATCCAAAATTTGACAACGATTTAGTTCATATTTAGTGTTATCCTTTTAACAAATCTAGTAATAAACAATTCTAGACTATAATTCAAAAGTTTTTTTTTGTAGTTGTGTAAACCCTGATTTAAGATCTAAGAAATAATTCAATTTTTTTGTTGTTGTTGTTGTGTAAAACCTAATTTAAGATCTAAGAAATAATTCAAAAGTTATGATCAAACAATAAACAACTACTTATTAACCATTGAAATGAACTAAATACTTTTATTTTTTAATTTTTAATTTTATTTTTTTTATCATATAATCTATTATAACTCTAGATTAAACTAACTAAATTATATGAATTAAATTCATATTATTTTTTCTTGACTTCTTTTAAGAAAGTATACCATTAAAAAAAGGTCAAAATTGTGCCCAAAAGTAAGTATTTGATTTAATGACAATAAAGTTCGTTTCAAAAAAAGCGACGTATTCCAACCATTTAATCCAACTAATAACAAGGTGTTATCAATTATTTTAAGATGTTATTTTCTTAATTTAATTTTAATACTTTTTAAAGGGTCAAAGCCCGGCAAAGTCGACCTAACCTTAGTGAAACTATTTAAATAATTCTGCTAGACGTTGAAAACGATATCGATTATCAAGTAGGAAAAATGTTTTAAGAAAATAAATACATTGAAAGATATGTTGAAATTATTTTTCCGAAATATTTTTAAGAACAATGATAAAAATAAAATACAACAAAAAGAAACAACGTTCGGAATTAATTTCCCTGAACTTTTTTCACGCAAACGACTTTGTAAACGACGAAGAAAATAACAACAAAAGCGGAATAGAAAATGAGTTGGACGAGATGATACCGAAGAATGCAACGAAAGAACGTTACAATACAAGGTGTAAGGAAAATACGACAAAACTTTCTGCGCGCCTGCTACCTTTCCTGTGATTCGAACCCGCGACCGAGTTCGCCTTTTACAATTCATCGCTTTGTTCAATTGCTGTGCATCGTGTGCAGCAGAAGAGGGTAAAAATATTGTGGATATGGCGCGGCAGTCGCTAGTTTACAGCTTTGTTTCAAGGGGCACTAGCATTTTAGCCGACCACACGGATTTCAAAGGCAATTTTACCAAAATTGCGTACCAGTGCCTGGAAAAACTTCCTACTACAAACAACAAATTCACATACAAATGTGACAGCTACACTTTTAATTATCTCGTTGAAGATGGATTCAGTAAGTACAATGCTTTAATTTTTATGGTCTAGCTTTTTAAACCTCTGTAAGATAAAATTCAACGGTAATATTTTTCAATTTTAGGATGTTTTCTGTTTAAAATTGAAGGGTTTAGATTAGTTTTCGGCACGTTAAACAGGAGACATAAGCTTATCTGCTGTTTTACTGTTGGTTTTTAAATTTCTCTGCTAGTATTAGTCTTTATTTATGCTATTAATTCCTAAGTGCTTTTTAAGCCTCAGCCTGATGACATTTACTGCAAGATTCTTCATTATTGGGATTGGTTACTCTCGAATGTTGGACAGGAAGAGGGTTTCCTCTATTTTACCCCGTGATAAATACTTATTGTAGAATTTTTGCTCACTACTTTCGTACATGTTGTGAAATTTACTGTAAATAATCACTATTCTTGATAGATACAGACTGTGTGAATTTAGTGTTAACATACTCATTATTTCTTCTAGATAGTTATTATTTCTTCGTAGAAGAAGCCAATGTTAGTTGATAAAATTTCTCCCCAGGTACTTCCTTTATTCATCACTCTGCTTCATCAATAACTCTTAATTACTTTTTAAGCCTCAGATTGATGAAATTTACGGCAATAATTTTTATTAAATGGATTATTTGTTTTAAAACTTTGGGTAAGAACAGGGTTACCCTTATTTTTCAATGTAATAAATACTCATTGTAAAAATTAGTTAACTCTTTTTTTTGCGTGCTGTTAAATATACTGTAAATAATCATTATTCTTAAAGGTAAAAAGCCAGTGTTATTTTACTCTATATATTTATCATTCCTTGTTGATATTCAGTGTTGTTTTTAGATTCTTCCCTGGTAATTGTTTTATTAGAAATTATTCTGCCTAGCTTATAATTCTTAGTTGCTAGTTAAGCCTCTGATTGATGAAATTCATGGCAATATTTCCATCACCAGGACCAGTTTTTGTTAAACGTTGGATAAGAAGAGGGTTGCCCTTATTTTTCTGCAAATAGAATTTTAAATACTTATTGTAGAAATTGGCTAATTATATTTTGTGCAAGTTTTGAAATTTACTGTAAAAAGCCAGTGATAATTTTTATATTTCTCCCCTGCTAATAGTCTTTATTTCTTATTGTCTGCCCCTGCTACTTATTTTTGCTTTTTAAGCGTAAGTTTGTTTAAATTGGCATCAAAATTTGTCATTATTAAGATTGATGTCTGCTTAAATGTGAATTTGGGAGCGGGTTTTGTTTATTATTTCAGCATGCTAAATGTGAATTATAGATTATGAAATTTATTGTAAATGATCATTATTTTTTGACGGAAAATACAGTGTTAATTTTTGAGTTTCTTCTCTGCTAATTATCTTTATGTCACATCGTGTTGCCCTCCCAACATTTCTTATAATTTATTTTGAAGCCTAACTTTGATGAGATTTCTGGCAATATTTTTCATCACCAGGATCGATAGTTGTTGAAAGTTGAATTGGAATAAGGTTCCATTTATTTATCAACATAGTAAATAGTTAATGTAGACATTTGCTTGCTGGTTTTTTGAATTTTTACTGTAAATAATCAGTATTTCTCGTTTCTGCCTTACTTTTTTTTTAAAAAGAAGGGGTAAAATTTTTATTCAATCAAAACCATAGTACAAAGCACAGGCCAAAGGCCCACCAACAAAGAACACCACCAAACCACCCAGCAACAACACTACCTATTCATATCCTCCACTAATAAATTCTCAAGGGTATCAAGATAATTAGAAGAAAGCTCATCCTTTCCACTGATATCCCAGCCATCCACATTCTCAGAGGCCCACTTCGCTAGACAATCGGCAACTTTGTTCCACTCTCTAGGGATATGACAAAAGGAGACAGAATCCAAGGAGCCGCAAAGACTCAAAATCTGTCTGCCCACAGAAGCCAATTGCCAACTAACATCATCCAACCTTTGATTGTTCAACAAATCCACAACAATCTGAGAATCTGACTCACAAATGATCCTCCTCCAGCCTAAAGAGCATCCACGCTCAACAGCAATCTTAATAGCAAGGGCCTCCATCAGATTATTAGACTGCTGCCCTTTGTAACTAGAGAAGACAAAAACCACACCACCATCATTACCTCTACCAATACCCCCCACACCAGCATGACCAGGGTTCCCACGAGAAGAACCATCAGTATTAATCTTTAGGACCCCCACCGGGGGAGGCATCCACTTCCCATCACGACAAACTCTTTGCCGAACCTGACGGGGCCTTCTGCCAGCAAAACAACCCCGGTTACTATCCCCCAAGCTCAAATTCCGCACAATATCAAGATCACCAGGATCAAGATTTTCAGACATGTCACACTTAGCCGAAATAGTCTCCTGAAGCCTGCTAATTATCTTCTTCCACAATTGAAGATTTCCCAAATTGGAACCACAAAAAACTCTACGGTTCCTCTCCAACCAAAGGTTCCAAAGAATGAAAATAGGCCCAATAGACCAGGCCACCTGAAGGAAAGGAGTCTTTGCTGGTGGTCTGCCCAAACTTTCCCAAAAGTCAATCAAGGAGGTAGCATGAATACACCCATGATGCCAAGCCTCCCACCATCTGTGCCATAACTCCCTAGAGTAAGGGCAAAGAAAAAACAAGTGGGAGGTACACTCCTCACTGTGAGAACAAAGAAGGCAAATAGAGGGTCCCTGAAAGCCACGTTTGCGAAGATTTTCCCAAGTGAGGCACTTCCTCTGAGCAACCAACCATAAGAAAAAATTGCATTTGGGCCAAGAGAAGTTGTCCCAAACCTTCTTCCACCAATGCACCTCAGCAGGACCATATAAGTTCCTGTCAAGCATAGTATAGCCTTGGGCAACAGTAAATTTACCTTTTGGACTAGGATTCCAAGCCAGAACATCCCTCCCATTAAGGGACCTGCAAAGCCTAGCCTCCAAAACTCTAGAAAGAACAACACGATCCTCATCAGATCCACCCACGGGCCACTCCTGTGGGTCCTTCCAGCAAGCCACCTCCGCCTGCCCAATACGCTTGATAGTCTTAAAATGCTCCACCTTAATCCAACCGGCCTCAGAAAAAATATGGCAAAGAGGCTGAAGCTGAGGAAAACTAGAAAGAATGGGAGGGTGGCCATCCCAAGAGTCCTGCCAAAACAAAACATCAGAGCCTCTATTACAGATCCAAAAGAGGCCCTCCTTAATCAGCTGAGCACCCTTCTTAAGGGTATCCCAAATACAAGAACCTTTACCCAACAAGGGAAGACGCGGCACATCGAGGCAATCAGCACCAGGAAGATACTTGTGGGTCAGAATCTTTGCCCAATCCTGATCTTGATTGTTACACCACCTCCAGTACAGCTTGGCAGCCAAGGCAGTGACAGCAAGCGCCATAGACCTAAGACCAAGGCCCCCAGCATGCTTCGGCCTGCAAACAGACTCCCACTTGATCAAGCTCCACTTTGAGGAAAGAAGGTTGCCAGACCAAAGAAATTGCCGAGACAAAGCATCAAATTCCCGCACAAAGGTGGACGGGGGAACCTGCACACAACACCTATAAATGGGGAGAGACTGCACCACCGTCTTAAGAAGAATCACTCTCCCAGCCGAAGATAACCATCTGTGGGTCCAATGGCTAACCCTACTTCGAAATTTATCCAAAATACCCTGCCAATAATCTCTCCGCTGTCCTCCCAAAGCCAAAGGGATCCCAAGGTACATCAAGGGAAGAGAACCGATCTGAAATCTAAGGATCCTAGCAATCCTACTCTGAATAAGCTGAGGAGTATTAAAGAAATAAATAGAAGATTTATCATCATTAATCCGCTGACCAGAAGCCTTCAGATAGATGTCTAAGGCTCGCCTGAAGTTCACCGCCTCACTGATTCTAGCCAAGCCCATTAGCCCAGTATCATCCACAAACTGAAGATGAGAGTAGGAAGGGAGAAGGTTGTTCCAGCTCCAACCATGGATAAGACCTTGTCTCACCTGAGATTTAATAAATCTTCCAAGACCCTCAGCCATGATAATGAATAAGTAAGGGGATAAAGGATCCCCTTGCTGAAGTCCTCGAGAAGCACTAAACAAATCTGAAGGTTCCCCATTAATGAGAACAGAGAATGAGGTAGAGGCCACACAACTAAGAGCCCAGTTCACCCATTCCTCAGCAAAGCCAAAAGCCAAGAGAGTTTTCTGTAAGAACTCCCAGCTCACCCGATCATAAGCTTTAGACATGTCAAGTTTAATAAACATAGCCTTCTCCTTAGAGTTAGCCATAGAATGAATAGCTTCCATGGCTATCACAACACCATCCAAAATTTGTCTCCCTTCAACAAAACCACCCTGCTCAGCTGAGATCAAAGAACTAAGGAGTGGTTTGAGTCTCTCAGCAATCAATTTGGTGATGATCTTGTAAACAACGTTACATAACGCAATAGGCCTGAATTGAGCTAACTGGTTAGCTCCTTCCAACTTAGGTATGAGGGCCAAGAAGGTAGAATTCATAGACTTGAGCATCTGTTTGTTCCTAAGTGATTCTTGAACCACCTCAAGGAGATCAAACTTTATAATTTCCCAGAACTCTTGAAACAACTCAATTGGAAACCCATCCGGACCAGGGGCCTTACCTTTTTTCATATTAAATACCACTTTCTCCAACTCAGGTAACAAGATAGGACATAAGAGAGTCCCATTCATTTCAGTAGAGACCAGGTGGGGAATACAATCCATGATGGCCTGCTCCTCAGCGCAAGCAGCAAGATTCTCCCTAGAAAAGAGGTTTGAAAAATAATTGACTGCCTCCCTGGAAATATCAGCATAGGACGAGAGTTGAGCCCCATCCTGCGAAACAAGAGAGGAGATAGAATTTCCTTGTCTTCGAGCCTTAACTGAATTATGAAAGAAAGCAGTGTTCCTATCCCCCTCCTGAAGCCAATCAATACGAGATTTTTGCTTCCAGAAGATCTCTTCCCGAAGTTCCCACTCTTCTAAACCCTTCAGAGCCAAGGACTCAGCCATACTAAGGGCAGAGGTCAACCCTTGGTCCCGAATCTGACGAGTGATAGTATCCAACTTGGACTGGGCAGCCATCTTCTGAGCTTGAAGGTTCCCAAAACATTGTTTATTCCATCTCTTAAGTCTGAACTTCACATGCTGAAGCCGCTTGCTAAAAGTGAACATGGCAGTCCCATGAGAAGGCCTCCCCTCATGCCACCAGTCCAGCATTAGCTCCTGAAGAGATGGATCTCTTAACCACATCAATTGGAATTTGAAGGAGGGATTTTTGGTGACACCATAAGCGGTGACAGAAAGCTTAATGGGCCAGTGATCAGAGCCCCTCCAATCAAGAATTTCAGAGCTGGTGATCAACCTACTATTCAACCACTAACAGGAGACAAGAAATCTATCAAGCCTCTCAGAGATAGCCTCCACACCACATCTCCTATTATTCCAGGTGAAGACACCATTGGAAGGCTTCACATCAATGAGATTCAAGAAACCAATCATATCCCTGAGAAGATTAGCAGAAGGGTCTAACCTGGCTAACCCACCACGTTTTTCATCTAAGCAAGTAATAGCATTAAAATCACCAGCCATAATCCATGGGAGAAACGGGTCCAAGGGTCGGATGAAACGAATGTGAGCCCAAAGATTTAACTTACCTGAAAGATCCATAGGAGCATAAATATTGGATAAGAGACACCTTTCTCCAGTAACAAAACTAGAAGCAACCAGAGAAATGGAAGACCGACTAGACATCCACCATAAAGGGGAAACTTTCCTCGGGTTCCAGAAGCAAGCCACACCCCCTGCACTGTTCAAAGCACCTACCCCCTGCCAATTGCCTTGGGGCCAGATACGCGAAGCACAATTAGCAAGCCCATCAACAGTAAGCTTAGTTTCCTGGATAAAGACCACATTCGGTGACTGAGATTCAATTAATCTGCGAACAACCTTTTGTCTAGGGATGCTGTTCAACCCCCTTACATTCCAAGATAAAACAATCATTTATGGGGGTGGGAGAAATGGGAATCAATGGGCTTCACAGACCCAGACTCAACCAAAGTATCACCCATAAGCTTAACCTTCTCTTGATCAGTCTTCCTTCCACTCTTTGACGGTTTATCAAGAGGCCCCTTTTTAAAGGATTTCTGCTGTAAGCCTAATGTAGGAGGAGCTTTGTTACCCCTCGTAGGATCTGAGGCCCCCTTAGGAGCAGGGGGATCAAGAACCACCACAACAGAGTCCTTCGGAGTCTGTGACCCCTGCAGAACCCCGAAATCCTGAGCATGAGCCAAAGAATCCATAGCCTTCTGATCCTTCTGATGAACCCCTGGAGATAGAATTTGATCCTCTTTCCTTGCATCATCATCCTGAACATCTTGCAAACCCTTAGCCCCAGAAGAGAGCTCAACTGGAATACCCTCCTCCTGGGTCAAATCATCAAGAACCTCAAACCTGTTAAAGTTGCCTTCATTCTGCCTATCCATCCAAGATCTCTTCCTGCCCTTGCCTTTGTTATGGGACTTGACCAGAATAAAGCCCTCATTATCCATGGGTTCATTAGACATTGGAGCCTTTCCCTTGTCCCCCTTGGGAGGCCCAGAAGCAGCTAAGGGGGAGGGTTTAAATCTAGGGCATTTGCGGTGTAAATGTCCATATTCATGGCAAATTCTGCATCTAAAGGGTAGGGTTTCATAATCCAGCTGTTGGATCCAAGAAGAAGATCCCAAGCGAATTTCCATAGAGTCTGGTAATGGATTATTTAAATCAACTTCAACACAAATGCGAGCGAAAGAAATTACCTTACGGTCTTGAGTTTGGGAAGCCGATCCCACAGGTTTTCCAAGAAGCAACGAGATTGAGTGAAGAATGTCCTCCCTCCAGAATTCCAAAGGAAGCCTCGGCAAACGAACCCACACGGGAACCCGCGAAGGGATCTCCTCAGCAGAGTTGAATCCCATGTGCCAAGGTTTGATGAACAACCCTACCTGGTTAAAGAAATAAGGACCTCCTTCGAAAGCCCTATTCCTGTCGGACATGCTTGAAAAGACAACCAAAAAATAGTTATTAGCTGCCAGAATAATCTCCATATCACCTTCCGGGTTCCAAACCCTACGTGCCCAGGAATCCAAAACAGGTAGAGATAAACGAAGGCCCAAAAATTTGCAAATAAGAGCATGATTGCCCCAATATTCAACATCCTCCGAAACTTGATCAGGTTGAATAACCAAAACTGGACGATCCTCGGATCTCACCAAACAACCATTTACTTTTTTAATTTGAAAATTCCCTTTGGAAGAGGAGACTCCATCCCCAGCATGGGGTTTCCCCATATGATCCAGACCACTGGCATGCAACGAAGAAGAGGGCTCAACCATTTCCAAATCACCAGAAGAAACCATAGATAAAGAAAAATCTCATTTTTCCATGGACCAAAGGCACAAGCACAAGCAAGAAGAGAGAAGATAGGGTAGGAGACCCCACGCCCTAGATACCCAAGCACCACCCGCCAATAATACAACCGGCACAGAAGAAACGCATAAGACACCAGAAAAAGACCACCCAACAGTCCAAAACGTGAGCCAAAGCCCCCACTTCAGCCCACGCATCGGGAAACCGATAACATCAGGACGCCAACAAAATGGAAGGCTTAAAGCGCTGACCAAAAGTGGAAGGAATGATCGCGGCTAGAACGCACCCTTGAACCTAAGCGCGTGGCTTGAGCTGCACCAAGCCATTTTCGTTACTAATAAGAATTACATCAAGTTTCCTAACTCTGATTTTTCTAATTTTTTTGCCACTTAATGGCCTATTTTTTCCATGATGATTCTGCACATACCCGAAACCAAATTATAAGCAACATGAATAATAGCAAAGGAAACAAGTGTATCTTTTTTTCTTAAATATTATAATTTATACTTCATTGTCTTAATATATAACCAGTCAAAGCAACAACAAAGCAATAACAGTCAAGAGGAAAGGTTTTTTTGATGTGACAAGCAGTGTGAAGCAAGAAAAGGAAGTAAATGTATAGTTAACATAAACTATAAGAAATATGCAAGGTCATAATTAGGCATGGTTGTTTAGGTGTTCAAGGCAGCACAATAACTATCTCTGGAGACTCTTGCACGATAGGTCTAATAGCAGACAATTGTGACAGTAACAGCTTGCACTCAGCTTTGAAGTTAACCCATGCAACTTTCACTATTGTTGTTTTGAGCCTTGTTTCTAAATTATAAGTCTAAGTTTTAATAAGAACAATGAAAACAAATGAGGTGTAGGTGACAAGATTGATAACAGACTCAACTGTCATTGTAGTGGTAGACTCATATTGCAACATGTAAAGCTATTTTTCTGACATTTGCAATAGGCTTGTCACTGCCTCATCAAAAGCAGTCGCCTAAAGCTCACCTGCGTGGTCTTCCATCTTTAGCTGCAATAAATAACGAAAGTCATAGTCAGCTATTATTATCTAGCATTTAGGGTAGAACCATGTATTTTGCTCAGATTGTTCACACTTTTTCTTGCATTTCCTGCCATTCACCTACAATGAACACGCAATGTAACAGAATGCATTAGTTTTTATATATTTTACTATCACCTTAAGAGTAGCTTGCAGATTTTCAAGCAAGCCAAGGAAGTGATCCAAGACATATGCAATAGTGACTCTCCCATTTCCCAAAGCAACCTTTTGGGGTACTGTCCAAGGGGGCTCAACAGTAGGTGGGTTAACATGCCCTCATTGGATCAAGGGTTTTACTTTTGGTATGTCAGTATTTATATATAGAAGAGTCCTTACGGCTGTGCTCAGAACTACTCCATTGAAGTACCCAACACGACATTTTTAATAGCAAGTATGAGAGCTAAACTAGGGGTGTAAAACCTCTCCAACTTGTCACCCTTTTCTTCACAATTTGAGCCCCAAAAATTAACATCAATTGAAAAGGATGAAAAATCATTAAGTTTAATAGTCCTTCGAATTGTTTGGGACTAATCTTTTCTTTGTATAGTTGATACCATTCCTACATGCACCATAGTGCCAATAACATCAATCAAACTATTATTTGTGCAATTTGCAATTTCATTTAATGGGATGAATTTAAATACTTTCTCCGGCACAAAGGCCTCATCATCACAACATTTTAACATTGAGTTTTGATCCAAAATGATTTCCATCTGGCTGATTAACTTATTAAATTTCTTGTCTGCTTGTCTCATCGATCACTTTGACACATAATAAGTATGACCCACCTCAATGCTATCATAATGCAACTTTGCTATGTCATTGAAGCACGTAATTTGTATTTTTCTTACCTCATCGTCAATAATATCAAAGCTGAATACTTGGCCCTCGCACCCTTGTCTGTTGTAATGGTGCATATCCCTCTTTGTTGTTACCTAACCTTTTTATTGTCCATTTTGTTTGGTTAACATTCAGCCCTTTAATAGGGTTGATATTCGTAGGAGCATCTTGCTACCTTGGGGATGTCTTAATTCTAAATTTTGAGGCTCGTTTGGATAGGGAGGGCAAGTCACAGCCAACTATTTGTTCTTCTTGATCTCTAAACAAATATTTAGGTTTTCCAATTAGCTAGAAATTTGTCATTTTCACATCTAGGGATAGTATGACAATTTCCCTAGATCGAAACGAATATTAAATACTTTAAAAGGTAGTCCCCACAAACAAGGAAGCAAAAAACTACAAGTACAAGTAAGGAAGAACTATATCTAACCTTGATTCCCACAACTTTCAACACAAATATTTTATCAAGCACAAAATTGAACCTATTTTCTGATGCCCCTATAAAAAAAAGGTCATTCTATTTTGCAGGAAAAGTTCCTATATGCATTTGGGTTCCATCAGAGATGACGAATTTGTATCGATCAACTGGGCTTTGATCACCTCCTATTTTTTGGAAAGACATTAGTTGGAGGATTGGAGATGGGACAATGTATCCAACATATATAGATCGTATGACATGTTTTGTTAAGGCTGGATTCACATTTGTAGCCTAAAGGCAATTAAACTCAACATAGTGGCAGCAATGAGATATTTATGACTATGACTCAACTCTAAAAGAAAACATCAATATTGACACATTTTGAAGTTGTGACATCTCCCCCTCTAACACATAAGTCACTCCCAAATGGCCAACAAATTGAAAGGGAAAGAAAAGACAAAGAGTTTTTCTATAAGCGAGTTAGAACATATATCATAGCAATTGATAATTACAATGAAGCATATACTCGGTTTGTTTGGTGCACTTGAGAAATTGTCAATATAATTGGGAGCAGTAAAAACTAAACAAGAAATAGACTTACAAGACTAGTGCTTGAGGATTGTTTTCTAGCCTCGGTAGAGCTAGAGGCCACCAACATAGGTTGGTCTGGTCTTTTAAAAGTTGAGAGTTGCAACGCGAGCGACTGACTACAAGGTCTATGACTTCAAAACACAACATGTGCACTCAAATTTTTTGCGTAGGCATTAAGAATATGATAGGAAAGGATTAATAAAAATAAGGGCTTGAATTATTCAAATAATACTTAACATACAATTTGTTATTCCAAGTTTACTATTTCAATTTTAAAATCCCTCCATTTTCCCCCTAGACACACCAACAATACAAAGGAAAAGAAATAATTAGGAAAATGGATTCACTGTTGTATATAATAGTTAATATAAAGTATATCATTTGAACTATGCCCTACCAAGTTTTAGAAAAATAACTATTTTCAGAAAATAATAAACATTGGGAAGAGCACGTATGTACATTGTTGACATCCACTTTGACATACATACAAATATACACACACAAAAATTTAATATTGTCTCATTTATGGTTTCCATTCTATGGAAATGGTTGCAATATATTAAAATAAGTTGTGTTGTTTTGCATAATGCAATCTAACTATTGTTCTCTAGCTTTGGCTATATTCCCTCATTTGCAATGCATAATAAAATAGTTTTGATTAAAAGGAAAAACAAGTTTTGAAGGGACCCAAAACCCTTTACAAGAGAGAGACCAAAAGCTACTAAACACCTAAATCAATCCACAACTAGCAGCCACCCAACCAACAAAAAACCGACCAATAAGGAAGCTAGAAAAAGAGGGACAATTAACAACTAGTGACTCCCAATAACAAAACAACAACATGCAAATTGACCAGACACCAAAAAGTAGAAAGAAACAAAAAAAGACTTAGAAATTACTTAAGGCCACCCAGAGTTTGGCCATTTCAACTTGTTGGGACTTATGTTTTTCAACCATTTCCAACAGTTCTTACTTCTCATCATCAAACAATTTTTTCCACTCAACCGAACCTCTTGCAACCAACACCTTATGATCAGTCTTGAGGGATTTTTTTCCTTTACCCTTAGCCACCTGCTCAGTTTCCATGAATTCAGAGAAAAAGACCTGCTCTTCCCTAAGCTAACTAATTTTCTTAAAGAGAGTCTCTAGAGCTTCAACACTATTTTTAACTGAGACATGACTAACCTGCAATAAATTTTTAATATCATTGTTTAAACTTGCAACATTAGCCTCAAGGGATTTCAATCTTTCGTCGCATTGCTCCTTGAACTCATTATGGGT
>VDFB02056351.1:29143217-29217248 GCA_007258455.2 Sequoia sempervirens
TTTAAAATGATGGAAATGGTTGACGTCTCTTAGAATAATTTCTCTTGCAACAATCTTGGTGATGAATTTAGATTCAGTGTGAAAATTAGAACATACTTGAAGGTTCTTAACAACTCTAATAGTTGTACTAGGGGCCATGTTTAACAAACCAAATATAGTTGCTTACTTTTCACTATGGTGGCAGATAAATGATTTTTTTTTCTTCTATTCTGCAACATTGAGTAACAATCTTCAATCTAGAAATACGTTATTTCCTTCATTTTCCAAGTCAATTTTTCAAATTTTGCATAGATCTCTGGTGCAGGAGAACCTAAAACATGTAATTGCAAAATACACTATATGAGGGTTGGTCTAGGAGTTAGTGGTAGAAAGAGTCATTTTGTGTTAAATGAGATCCATAAGACCATTCATGATGTAATAATGTTCATATGAACCATTTAATTTAGTTTGAGTCTTTAGAAGTCTAAGTTGCAAATATAAAGTTGTCATTAGTAAAGGATGCATAATTAGCAATGTAGAAGGTTAATAGCCTTTTAAAATGGTGGTTAGGTGGTAATAGGAATTGGAGGAGGTTATTCAAGCTATATGTAGTTGATTCCATTGTTGTAAACACATATTTGAATATTTTCAATGAAAATTTTTAGTTTTACATTGAGACCACGTTTTTCCTACATTTTCTAAATTTTGTTTGGCTGAAATAGTCCATACAACTTCAAATTTTGTTTGAAGGTTGGCATGGCATGGTAGCGAATTGAGTCTACTCTCAAATTCTTTAGGTTTGATTGAAAACCATTGAGTTATGTGTGAGATATCTTTGTTTTTTCAGAAACTGCTTTGTTTCGGTGAAAGTTGGTGGTTTGAGAGCATTAAAATGAGTTTTTAGGGAATTCCACCTACTGTAGCCATTTTAACATAGCATAATAAGCCCATTTAATGTATTATAGGGTTTCAAATGTTGTGGAGGATTGAAGGAGTGTGCATGTGGGTTTTGGGTGTTGCCCTAGGTTGAGTTTGAGTGATTTTCCTTATGAAAGTAAGTAACTAAAGGGAGGTTTAGGAGTTTTGTGGAGGGAATAACCTATGTAATGAATTTTTAAGCTTTTGTAGGTGTAATTAAGAGTGTTTCAATAGGTGGAAAATTCTAAGGAGGCTTGGAGGTATGATTTACAATAAACCCTCCTTTTGAGGGCCTAAAACCAAGGGTTTTATAGTTTGCTTTATTAGAAGAGTCATCTCTGGAAATGAATGGTGGATTTAGTGGTTTTTGGGAATTTAAATTTCTTCCCCAAGGTTTTAGAGGGTTTGGTGGATTTTAGAGGGTACTCTCTTTGTAAAAGTGGGCTAATCCACTAGCCTTTTTCATGGTAGGTGTATTGGATCTCTGATCTAGTCCAAAAGATTTGATATTGGCTTTCATGTATGTTATATAAATTGGAAAAGGGTATCTTAATCATATCTTAGTTTGGTAGGTATTTTAGGAAAAATTGGTGAAAAAATCCCTAAAATAGGGTTGCCACTATTACTAGGGAAAGCTTACTTGAAAGGTAAAATTTGACGATCTGATCCTTTGATTTTTCTTTGGAGATTGATTAATATTCACTTTATTATATTTTGAATGGTTTTTCAAGTTATTTTAATCTTGTTAGATGTCTAATAAAGGCAGGTTGACATCTTGAGTGGGTTTGAGTCCTCTAACTCTGCATCAAAGTGGTATTAGAGAAAGGAAATAAATCTCTTGAAGATTGAAGGAGAAGCATTATGACCATCAGAAGGTTGGATGAGAAAGAGGAACAAATGAGGAATGCCATTTTCTAGACCAGATGCAAATGTAGAGGCAAGGTATGTAAAGTAATGATTGATTCAGGTTCATTGGATAATGTTGTTTTAGAGGAAATGGTTGAAAAGTTACATTTGACAAGGATAATCCATGAATCACCTTATAAGGCATATTGGGTAAATGATAGTCAGCATATTGTGGTTAGAGAGAAATCATTTGCAGATTTTCAGATTAGTCCCTACAAAGATGTACTATGTGATATTATGCCCATAAGAGATTGTAATATGATACTAGGTAGAGCTTGGCAATTTGATAGGTTTGATATACATGATGGAAGAATTAATGTGTATGAAATTGAAAAAGATGGGAAAAAGTATACCTTGAATTGTTTGTAGGATGATGGGGCACAAAAGAGGATAGGTATGTGTGGAAAAATAGAGTTTCTAGAACAAAAGGAACAAAGGGACAAGGAAGAAACAAAGGGGAATAGCATAGATACCATGGAGAGATCAAAACACTAAGAAGAAGCATTGAGGAAAATAGAGTAGCTTGAAGACACAAGGGAAACAAAGAAAGTGAAGGTTAGAGGTGAAAATACTTTGAAGGCATGACATAAGGATGGAGAATGTGATGAAGAAAAAGTTGCAGCCACCACATGTGACAAGACTACTGAGACAACAAGAGTAGAGGAAGATTCAAAGTTGAAGTGTGTAATGGATGATGAGAAAGAAAGGATCAAGAGTGAAATAACCTTGAAAGAGAAAGGTGAGCTTCAAGGTTGTGTCAAATATAAAGGACAGGTAAAATTTTGTTCATTAAAGGCTAATGGTGTTCTAGGGAAGACACCCATGAAAATTACAGTAGCACATAAAGTTGAGATAGAGTATTGTGAGAAGAAGGAACTTGGGACAGACAAAGATCCCTCAAAGAGAAAAGAATAAGAGTGTAGGAGAGTTGTCAATAGATAGGAAAGGGAGGCCTAGTGAATTCAATGATGAGAAAATACAATGCCCACTAAAAGGACAAGAAGAGGGAAGGCAGCAAGAGTTTGAGAATAAAGGTATTGAAAGACCCAAGAGAAAAGAGGTCTTAGAGGAAGATGGGTTGCGAGTTGGGAAGATGAATGAGGGAAAAGGGAAAGAAAGGATTGTTGAGATCATTGAAAGGCTTTAGAAGAGTGAAGAAATTATGGTAGGGATGGTGGTGTGTCCCTTGAAAGGGAAATAAATCAAAGAGCAACTGAGTATTGGGTGATCCCACAATAGTGGTTTACAATTTTTGGCCAAACTGGACACTGAAATTATCTTTTTAAACTAAATATTCACATTCGAGCACTTATAGCGGCTAAACCGTAAAGAATTTGAAGATGATGCAATCTAGAGTCTCATCACATTTTTTCTGTAGATTCTAAAAATATTTTTTTCAAAAATTTTGGAATCATATTCCACTTCTTTTTCCATCTCCCACGAAAACTATTTTTTTTCAAAAAACAACATTTTTAAAAAGTGATGCACACTGTATAATGCATAACTTTTTTTCCATGAAGGATAAAATTCTAATTCTTTCGAATTTAGATTCGTAACTCTGATATCTAGTGCTTCCACTTGGTTAGATAGTTTTTAATTGAATATTTTTTCTTTAATCAAGTTTCAAAGTCAAACCAATTACAATTTAGACATAGCACGACCGTATAACGCATAACTTTTTTTGTATATATTGAAAATCAAATTTTTTGTTTCTATTGGATCAAGGACTTCAATATTTGGTGCACTCATGTTTTTTAATTTTTTTTTTTGATAATCTGCTATTTTTCCACATGTGCAGAACATAGACCTTCATTTTTGATGAAAAACCTATGTTTAATAAAACTAAAATATCAAATACATACTAAAACCAAAACATATTAAAATTATATTCATTGGATAGCTCATTCTGAGGACTACCTGTTGGGTTTGTGAATATTCCTCCATTTTCATCCTCAAACCGAGCTCCGAAGTGCCAAAATTCAAGGTTTTTTTTTCTGTCTCAGAGGGGATGAGGAATAAAGGGGGTTCGAACGAACCCCAAGGGGGTTCAAGCGAACCACTAGGGGTTCACTCAAACCAGGGTTCATTCGAACCCCCCTTCTATAAGGAGTTTTGATGGCTTTTTTGGCGGGAAAGTATTAAGAGGGTTCGGTCAAACCTAGGTTCTACTGAACCCCTAATTGGTTCGTTCGAACCCCTAAAATCAAGTTTTTTGCCATGCATTCATTTTTTGTGAGTTTTCCTTCCTCACTTCAATTGTAAACCACTATTGTGGCTTCACCCCACTACTAAAACAAAGAAGATGGAATCGGGAAAAATAGAGATTGAGAAGGCAACCAGTTTGATGATGGGAAAAAAGAAGAAAAATAAACAAAACCAAGATAGAAGGATAGACAAAGAAAGATAGATAGTTGAGAGTGAACACAAGAACATACAGAGCATAGTAAGAGAAAAAAGTTGTCCAATGAGAGGGAAAGAGGTTAGACGATTAGAAAATACAGAGTTAGGCATTATGAGCCAAAGTGGTTGGAAGAAAAATGAGAAGGATGTTATGGAAAAGTAGCTTGCAAGTGTGATATTGAGAGAGGCTAATGAGGGACAGTTGGAAAGAGTTGGGACAAAGTTCCTAGAGGAAGAAAATCAAATACAAGACAAGATGTTGGTGAGGACAACATGCCAGAAGGAATGGCAAGAGGTTGGGAAAGAATCTGAGAAAGAGTTTGCAGAGAGTTTGGTCACCATGAAAGGTGAAGACAATGAAGCAAAGTGGATGAGTGAAGTTTTAGTATTGACATAAATTAGAAAGAAAGAGTTGATGGTAAGTGGCCTAGTGAAGGCTAAGCAAAAAGTGTTTGAGAAGTCTCCAATTGTGATGGAGAAGAAAAAAAATGATATGGATTGGACAGTGGATTGTCCTTGGTTGTTAGATTTGGTTGTGTGGCAGATGTATGTTAGTGTGGGGATGGGTCTAAGCATAAAAGACCTAAGAAAAATTGTGGAGAGAAGGGTTGAAGGGCAGAAGTACATGTATAGTTGGAAAAGGTTCATGGAAGAGCATGAAACAAAGATACTAATGTATGGATGTTTAGTTTTTTTTACTGAATTTTTGTTTGCAGGTGTCAATGAAGACAAGAAGCAGCAAGAAGATCCATTTGAGAAGGATCAAGCATGGTGATAGGGAGGCTGCAGGAACTCCAACACACTGTTTTAGAAGGTGCAGGAAGCAACCACAGATTCCTGCGCTAGGCCTTGTCATAGACCTCCTAGGTGAAATTGCTGTTCCACCTTAACCTATAGGAACTTTACCTTTTCTAAGTTCCCCTGGTTCTCCTTCCAACCTCACTATCTTGACAAATTTTGAATAACCCAACCAATCCTTGGTTCAATGCTTCATTCTCCTTTCGCCCTTAATCTTCCCTAAAGACCAAAGAAACTCAACCTTTTTCTAGGTTCTTGCAGGGGTTAGAAAAGGTCATAAAGACTTAAAAATGACTTTTCTAGGGTTATTAAACAACCACAAGTTTCTATCTTGCCATCGCTTTCACAAGATGCTTTCCTAGGGTTTGAATGGCTAGTAGCCATTGAGCCTATGAACAGAAGTAAATTGCTTTTCCCTCCTAAACCCACCAAAGGACTTAGGTTCTTGACTTCGGTAATGTGTTTCCCATGTCTACACCTTCAAGATTTCTAGGGTTTTAGTCTTGCTCAGACCGTGTGCTGTCCAAACACCAAATTGGTCAAGCAGCTAGGGTTCTAAACTGCTCAGAAATAGTTTTAGGATTGGTGAAAATTTTTCCACCTAAACGGATTGCTGGGCTCTCCTCCTTATCACCATATGTGGCAAAGACTTTCCCCTAAATTCTCCAAAAATATTTTTTCAAAAATCTTTTCTTCCCTGCAAGTTATTAACGCTGTTCTGCAGCCTTTCCTAGCTAGGCTCTTCACTGGCTCCCCTAGGGCAAGGCGTTTCTTCCAGCTCCTGCAACCAAAGAAAACCTAACACCTACCATATGTACAGCTACCATATTTACAAGCACGGAGCCTAGGCACATTTCCTAAAAGGCCATATAATTTGTATGATGGGAAGGCACCCTAGGACTCCATATTTAAAAATAGCTTGCTATAGGACTGAAAATGATAGAAAACAAAGTATTTACAAATAAAAGAAGGAAAAAGGTATACAAAGATAGAAAGATGGAACTTCAAGCTTATAAAATGTAAATACTACATACTACAAACAAGAAGATAGCAGAGCTACGCCATTAAAGTTTAGTTTTTAACACAAAAATGCAGATAAACTGTCTTTGTACGTTTCTTTCAATTTTCAAGGAAATGTCACTCAAAATAAAAATGTCTAACCTATTGCAAAAGTTGAGGCATGCCTTAAATAGGCTTTCAAATCAATTTAGATGCTTGGTTCGGGCTTCAAAATGACCTAAAAACAACTTTTGTAAAACCCGCTGTGTTTTCAGACATTTAACAATTTTTGCCAACCTAGCAATATGATGTAAAATTATTTAATACTTGTCACCTTCTTTCCCAAAGTTAAAAAACACTCTAAGAACCTAAAATAATGGTCAACATGACCTTATGATACCACAACAAAATTAAAGAACTCAAAAACAAAATAGTCCTTTGCTAGGTGCTCCTGCACCATTCTCCCCCTCTCAGCTCAAACAACTAAGGAACTTTAGGAGAGATCAGAGACATATCAATGCATTCCTTCTTAAAATCTACTTCTTCTACCTAGGTAGCTTCATATTCATGTTGATCTTTCCATTTGACAAGATGTTCCATGTACACCTTGTGCCTTGTAGTCTTTTTCACTCTTGACTCTAAGATCTTCTCTGCTTGTAGGTTGTCTTGATGAGGGAAGGGTACATTTCTGATGTCCTTGAGAAATTATTGACTATTTTGATCCACATCCTTGACTGATCCCTTGTACTTGATCAAATCAGCAACATTGAAAACTGGAGAGATGCCCAAGTCTGATGGTAATTCCACCTTGTATGCATTCTTACCATATTTGGCCAATACCTTGCATGGACCCACTCTCTTCATCTATAACTTGGTTGCCATTCCCTTCTGCAATTTGGATTTGTTGAGGTGGACCATAACATAGTCCCCAACTGCAAATTGTACATCCTTCCTTGACAAATCAGCATTCTCCTTCAACTTTTGGGTTGCTGCTGTGACTGTGTTCTTGACCTGCTCATGAATCTCTTTCATGGTCTGAGTGAAGTCTTTAGCATGTCCACTCCTATGCTCCATAGATCCAAGGTCTCTAAGTTCACAAATACCTCTTGGGTGCATCCCATACACAACCTCAAAAGGACTTTTTCCTATAGTTCTATTGACACTGTCATTATAGGCATATTCAGCTTGAGAAATTACCATATCCCAGGTCTATCCATATTCTTTAGTTAAGCACCTTAAAATATTACCCAACACTCTGTTAACCACCTCTATTTGACCATCGGTCTGAGGATGGTAAGCTGATCCAAAAGACAGATTTGTTCCCAATCTGCTCCATAGAGTCTTCCAAAAGTGACTCATGAACTTCACATCTCTGTCAGAAACAATACTTAGAGGTAGTCCATGGATCCTAACAACTTCCTTGAAGAAAAGATGAGCTATGTAGCTGGCATCATGAGTAGTTTTGCAAGGTATGAAGTGACTCATCTTACTAAATCTATCTACCACAACATAAATACTGTCAAAACCAGTCTTGGTCTTAGGAAGACCTACCACAAAATCCATGCTCACACACTCCCATGGTCTATTAGGAATGGGCAGGGGTTGATATAAACTAGCATTGCTAGCTCCTCCCTTAGCTTTCATGCATACAACACATTGTTCCACATATTTTCTGACATCTTTTGCTAACTTAGGCCAGTAATAAAACCTTTGTACCAACTCTAAAGTTTTATTTGTACCAAAATGCCCACTAAGACTGCCATTATGCTTTTCTTGAATCAGATTTTCTCTCATTGACCCTCTTGGCACACATAACTGATTACCCTTAAATAACAGTCCATTTTGCAGTGTATACTCAGTATATTGGCTATGAAAGTGATTTTCAAAATCAGAACATACCTTGTAGGCTTTTGAGAAGTCTTCATCTTCACCATAGAGATCTTTGAAACTCTCTAATCCAATGCTCTTTAGTTGTATTTCCTGCACTATCTGCATTCTTCTGCTTAATGCATATGCAACCTTGTTCATTTTCCCTTTCTTGTGCTTGATAGTGAATGTGAATGCTTGGATGTATTCCATCCATTTCAAATGTCTATTACTTAGCTTCTCTTGGGTGTTGATGTAACTAAGTGCCTGGTTATCAGTAAAAACCACAAACTCTTTGGGTAACAAATAATGCCTCCACTTCCTAAGGGACTGCACTAAAGCATATAACTCAAGATCATAGGTTGAGTACTTTTGCTTGGCTTCATTGAGATTTTCACTAAAGAAGGCTACAGGCCTACCTTCTTGACTAAGTACTCCTCCTACTGCTACTCCACTTGCATCACACTCAATAGTGAACAACTTGTCAAAACTAGGCAATAATAGAATAGGTTGGGTTGCCACTTCTTGTTTCAGTTTTTCAAACCCTTTATCAGCCTCTTGAGTCCACTTAAACTTTGTTTTCAGACCACGTTTAATGGTATCTAGGACTGGTGCACATATACCACTGAAATTCCTTATGAATTTTCTATAGAATTGAGCCAAACCATGAAAACTCCTTACCTCTATTGCTGTGGTTGGTGTGGGCTAGTTTAGGATGGCTTCCACCTTGCTCGGATCCATCTTTAATGTTCCTTGAGATACTACAAACCCCAAATACACAAGTTCCTACTTGAAGAACTCACACTTCTCTAGATTGATTGCCAACTTCTCTTCTTGCAACCTTTTAAGAACCATTTCCACATGCTTGAGGTGTTCTTCTGCTGTCTTACTAAAACTCAGTATGTCATCAAGGTATACTACCACAAAAATCCCTGTGAAATCCTTAAGCACTTCATTCATTAGTCTCATGAACATGCTAGGGGCATTTGCAAGGCCAAATGGCATCACTTTCCACTCATATAAGCCATCATCCATCTTAAAAGTTGTCTTCCACTCATCTCCATCCTTAATCTTGATTTGATGGTAACCACTCTTGAGGTCCAACTTGGTGAAATACTGTGCTCCTCCAAGGCAATCCATTAAATCTTCTATTCTAGGAATAGGGAACCTATACCTAATGGTGATCCTATTGATTGCTCTAGAATCAGTACAAAGTCTCCACTTACCTCCTTTCTTTGTTGCTAATACCACTGGTACTGCACAAGGGCTGATGCTCTTTTGAATCAAACCTTGATCCAATAACTCTTGCACTTGCCTAGCCACCTCTTGATTCTGCTCAGGTGTAAGCTTGTATGCTGCTTTGTTAGGTAATGAGGCTCTAGGTATGAAGTCAATTTGATGACTTATAGCTCTCCTTGGAGGTAAAGTTGTAGGTGTTCCATCACTAACTATGCTCTTGTACTTATCAAGAAACTTTTGGACTGCTTCTGGTAAGACTGTCCTTTCAGCCTTTTCTTCCTCTTTGGACTACATCATGATCACATATCCTTCATTTCCTTGGTGTAGGTCCTTAAGGAACTCCTTACCACTGCTCAACATGATGTTAGGCACCTTTGACTGTCCTTCATCTTCCTCTATCAATGATTGTAGTTTGAAGGTTCTTCCATCCTTCTTGAATGAGATGGTGTTCTCTTTCCCATCATAAATGGCACTTCTGTCATATTGCCAAGGTCTACCCAATAGTAGATGGCATGCATCCATGGGTAATACATCACAAACCAACTTGTCTTTATAGCCTCCAATTGAAAATTCCACTGTTACTTACTCATTAACCAAAACACTCTACCCTTTGTTCAGCCATGTGACCTTGTAGGGGTTAATATGAGGTGACTTCTCCAATTTCAGCTTAGTTACTACCTCCTCTGAGATTATACTATCTGTTGAACCTGAATCCACAATGACTTTGCATACTTTCCCAAGTATTTTGCACCTTACTCTAAAAAGAGCTCTTCTTTGCTTAGGTTCCTCTTTGACTAGTTGTCTAATTAGCACTCTGTTAAACATCAGATTTTCTCCTACCTCAGATTCTATGTAACTGATTTCAAATGCCTTAGGACTCATAGTGTCCTCTTGTACATAGGCCACTCTCTTTTCATTGCTAGAAGATGATGCTTTGTCCAAACATCTATAAGCAGGGTGACCTAGTTAGTTACAATGATAACACTTCATGTTTGCAAAATAAGAGTTGCTCCTATCTGTTCCTCTTCCTCTATTTCAACCTCCTTGAGGTCCTCTTCCTCTGTTGTATCCTCCTCTTGAAGATGCTTCACCTCCATGCTTGGTGAGCTTTGAATCTCCTTGATTTCTTTGGTCACTGCCTCTTCCTTGGTAACCACCACGCTGTCCTCTTTGATCTCTACCTTTGTCTCTGCCCTTGGAAGATTGATCATGCTTCCGCTTGTTCCTTTCTTCAATCTTGATAGCCAACTGATAACATTGGTGTACTGTTTTAGGACTCAAAAGAGCCATCTCTTCTTGGATGTTCCATTTTAAGCCATTAAGATACCTAGCCACTTTTAGGCTCTCATCCTCTGTTACATTAGATCTCAAGCAAAGCTTTTGGAACTCTTCAGTATTAGTGTTTACATCTTGGTCTTTCTACCTTAGACTTTGCCTCTTCTTGTGCAACTAAATCTCATAGTCATCTGGCATGTAGGCTTCCTTTACCTTAGCAACCATTCCTTTCCAAGTTGATATGGGCTGTTTACCTTCTTTCTCCCTTTCAGTCTGAATAAACTTCCACCATGTCAAGGCTGACCCTCTCAATCTTGACTTAGCAACCTTCACCTTCTAAGCTTTAGTAACTCCATCACACTCATAATGATTCTCCATGCCTTCTATCCAGTCCATGACTAAATCAGGTTCCATTTTCCCACTAAATAATGGTACTCCCTCAAGTCCTTTTCCACTCAAGGCTTTCAATGCCTTCAAGAAAGGCTCCTCCAAAATAGGGTCAGGTTCAGGGACCTTGTCTTCCTCTGGAACCTCTTCTTCCTTTGGTACCTTGCCTTCCAACCTCGCATTGTTCAATGCTTTCTCAAGTTGCTCTATCCTTTCTTTTAAAGACTTGTTGTCCTCTTCTTGCTCTTCAACCCTCTTGGCTAATTGTGCATTTGTAACAATGATGGGAGATTCACTTGAATCCACCTCTGACATATATTCCTCTTTCCCAAATCTTTAGCTTGCTCTGATACCAATCTGATAGGGAGGCTGCAAGAACTCAAACACATTGTTTTAGAAGCTACAGGAAGCAACCACAGATTCCTACACTAGGCCTTGTCATAGACCTCCTAGGTGAAATTTCTGTTCCACCTTAACCTATAGGAACCTTACCTTGTCTAAGTTCCCCTGGGTCTCCTGCCAACCTCACTATCTTGACAAATTTTGAATAACCCAACCAATCCTTGGTTCAACGCTTCATTCTCCTTTGGCCTTTAATCTGCCCTAAAGACCAAAGAAACTCAACCTTTTTCTAGGTTCTTGCAGGGGTTAGAAAAGGTCACAAAGACATAAAAATGATTTTTCTAGGGTTCTTAAACAACCACAAGTTTCTATCTTGCCATCGCTTTCACAAGATGCTTTCCTAGGGTTTGAATGGCTAGCAGCCATCGAGCCTCTGAACATAAGTAAATTTCTTTTCCCTCCTAAACCCACCAAAGGAATTAGGTTCTTGACTTGGGTAATGTGTTTCCCTTGTCTACACCTTCAAGATTTCTAGGGTTTTAGTCTTGCTCAAGCTGTGTGCTGTCCAAACACCAAATTGGTCAAGCAGTTAGGGTTCTAAACTGCTCAGAAATAGTTTTAGGACTGGTGAAAAGTTTTCCACCTAAACGGATTGATGGGATCTCCTCCTTATCACCATACGTGTCCAAGACCTTCCCCTAAATTCTCCAAAAATATTTTTTCAAAAATATTTTCTCCCTTGCAAGTTATTAACACTGTTCTGCAGCCTTTCCTAGCCGGGCTCTTCACTAGCTCGCCTAGGGCAAGGTGTTTCTTCCAGCTCCTGCAACCAAAGAAAACATAACACCTACCATATGTACAGCTACCATATTTACAAGCACGAATCCTAGGCACATTTCCCAAAATTCCATACAATTTGTACGATGGGAAGGCACCCTAGGACTCCATATTTAAAAACAGCTTGCTACAGGACTGAAAATGACGGAAAACAAAGTATTTAGAGATAAAAGAAGGAAAAAGGTATACAAATAAATAAATATGGCACTTCAAGCTTATACAATGTAAATACTACATACTACAAACAAGAAGATAGCAGAGCTACGCCATTAAACTTCAATTTTTAACACAAAAATGCAGAAAAACTGTCTTTGTACGTTTCTTTCAATTTTCAAGGAAATGTCACTAAACATAAAAGTGTCTAACCTATTTCCAAAGTTGAGGCATGCCTTAAATAGGCTTCCAAAGCAATTTATATACTTGGGTCGGGCTTCAAAATGACCTAAAAACAACTTTTGTAAAACCCGCTGTGTTTTCAGACATTTAACAATTTTTGCCAACCTAGCAATATGATGTTGTAAAATTATTTAATACTTGTCACCTTCTTTCCCAAAGTTAAAAAAAACCCAAAGAACCTAAAATAATGGTCAACATGACCTTATGATACCACAACAAAATTAAAGAACTCAAAAACAAAATAGTCCTTTGCTAGGTGCTCCTGCACCACATGGCAAGATGAAGACAAAGAAAAGTATGAAGGGTAGAAAGTGCCTTGGAGGAAGATTTCCATGCAAGTGACTTGGAGCAGGTTTGAACAGATTGTGCAGAGGATAGGAATAGACTTATGGATTGATTTATGGGGCATAAATCTTTTGTACCCAGGGAGTATGGTGCAGGAGCACCTAAAACATGTAATTGCCAAATGCACTATATGAGGGTTGTTCTAGTCCAGTTAGTGGTAGAAAGAGTTATTTTGTGTTAAATTAGGTCCATGAGACCATCCATGATGTAATAAGGTTCATATGAACCATTTAATGTAGTTTGAGTCTTTGGAAGTCTAAGTTGCAAATATAAAGTTGACATTAGTAAAGGATGCATAATTAGCAATGTAGAAGGTTAATAGCCTTTTAAAATGGTGGTTAGGAGGTTATAGGAATTGGAGGAGGTTATTGAATCTATATGTAGTTTATTCCATCATTGTAAACATAGAATTCGAGATTTTGAATAAAAATATTTAGTTTTGCATTGAGACTACACGTTTTTCTTGCATTTTCTGAATTTTGTTTGGCTGAAATAGTCTGTACAACTTCAGATTTTGTTTGAAGGTTGGCATGTCATGGTAGGGAATTTATTCTACTATCAATTTTTTTAGGTTTTACTGAAAACCATTAAGTTAGGCGTGAGATATCTCTATTTTTCTGAAATTGCTTTGTTTTGGCGCAAGTTGGTGGTTTTGAGCGTATTAAAATGAGTTTTTAGTGCATTCCACCTACTATATCCATTGTAACTTGGTGGAATGAACCCATTTTATCCATTATAGGGTTCAAATGTTGTGGAGGACTAAAGGAGTGTGTATGTGAGTTTTGGGTGTTGCCCTAGGTTGGGTTTGAGTGATTTTCCTTATGAAAGTGAGTAACTAAAGGGAGGTTTAGGAGTTTTGTGAAGGGAATAGCCTATGTAATGAATTTATAAGCTTTTGAAGGTTTAAATAATATTTTTTTGAATGGGTGGAAAATTTTGAGGAGGCCTAGAGGTACGATTTGCAATAAACCCTCCTTTTGAGGGCCTAAAACCAAGGGTTTTATAGTTTGCTATATTAGAAGAGTCGTCTCTAGAAAATAATGGTGGATTTAGTGGTTTTTGGGAATTTAAATTGATGCCCCAAGCTTTTAGAGGGTTTGGTGGAGTTTAGAGGGTACTCTCTTTGTAAAAGTGGGCTAGTCCACTAGGCTTTTTCAGGGTAGGTGTATTGGATCTCTGATCTGGTCCAAAAGAGTTGATATTGGATTTCATGTATATTATATAAATTGGAAAAGGGTATTTTAATCATCTCTAATTTTTTTATGTCTTTTGGGAAATATTGGTGAAAAGTCCCTAAAACTGAGTTGCCACTATTACTAGGGAAAGCTTGCTTGAAAGGTGAAATTTGATGAGATCCTTTGAATTTGCTTTGGAGATTGATTGATATCCACTTGATTGTATTTTGAATTGTTTTTCAAGTTCTTTTAATCTTGTTAGATTCCTTTTAAATGCAGGTTGACATCTTGAGTGGGTTTGAGTCCTCTAACTTTGCATCAATCTCCCATGTTTGTGGATGTGATTTGTCTCCTACACAAAAAGCATGTACCCATTTATGCCCTTCAATCTAACTACATGCAGGTATCTTTTTAATTCATGTATATTTTATTAATCTCCTTACTATTTGAACCTCACCACACTTGCTCGCTTGTGAACATATGTTTTAGAGAAGAACATAAGTTTCTAACTAAAATATCTACACGGATTATTTTAATTAAAGATGATTTTGTGGTTATTTTTGTAAAAATGATTAAAACTGATTTTACGGTGCAGCTAGCTTGCTATTTTTATTCAAGATATAAGTCATCAAATTCAAGCACATCCCAAGAAGTGTTGGAAACATAAGGGAAGACAATTGAGAGGGGGGTGAATCAATTGTCTCAGAATTTCAAACTTATTCAAACTTATTCAAACTTATTAGCCTTATTCTCATATCTGATTAATAACCATGAAAGCATAAATCAACAACACATCATAAACAAACATAACACCAAGATTTTTTATGTGGAAACCCTACTAGGGGAAAAACCATAGTGGAGGTTAGTCCACAAGATTATACCCTATTAAAAGTATAAATAAATGTGAATGGGGAATGCACATGAATTCAAGCACACTGATTAGAGCTCACTGCTCAATTACAGAAAGCCTTACTATCCAAAAGAAGACACACTGTCTTACAAAGATATTTGAATTACATCCACATTATTTTGAATTAAGAAAATAACATATGCTAATGCTTGATTATAGTTCTAATTAAGCACATGAACACTTCTTCACACTCTGCTTCTATCTTCAAATTATTAGGAAATTATTCACACTAAGCACACCTTCAAATGGAATAAACAATCTCTTATATATATATATGCAACAATAAATTACATCGATACATGTTGGCCTCAATAAAATAATAAAATGAATACAAACTGTCGTCCCAAAACATTAAAGATTATTAATGTGAATCAACCAAGGTCAACCACAACATAGTGAAGACCCCAGAAAATAAAATTCTCAAAAATGAAAAGACTTCAAATAATTATTCCTTGAAGATCCACAACAGGCTACAACACCCTATCGGCCGAGAACATGAAAAACATGAACACACAAGAGAAAATCTCTAATCGTGAGCACAACGATGAATGTGGATGTGAAACACAAATAGAGAATGATCTAGAAACATCCACAAACATCATGAATCACCAAAGACATATCCACAATAACTGAACTTACTAGAATCACATCATCTTCATTCAGGAACACCAACTGAAGCAATATAATGACTGTCAATATAACTGCTCATAACTCGATCAAATCTTTATGTGGATCTTTGAAACTTGACATGGATAAACTAGATATACTCAACAACAAACCCTTTAATCCACAACCTTTGAACACCAACGTACTAAGCTCACCAACTGACTGAACTTCACTTCATCATTGACAACCTACAACTTACTTTAGTACAATTTTCTCAATATCCTCGACATATACAACTTCTAAGACATTAATGCCAATAGTGTTGACATCAATGACAACCACATATCATAAACAAAATCACAACATCCAACAAGACTATGGCACTCTACTTCAAACCCTCAACCTCACTTAGTTTAGTTTGCTTACATGGGGATATTAAGGAAGTTGGTAAAAAATTAATATATATCATTTTTTGTTTGTGAAGGAGAATCCTGTGAGATTCAATATGGTAGTGGATCAATATCTGGTTTCTTAAGTAAAGATTATGTCATAGTTGGGAAACTTGTTGTGAAACATTAGGTCAGTAATTTTTGGATGTTAAGGCTTCCCAGTTGGATATCAAAGATTTTTTCTCATCAACTTAATTTATAATTTATGTATAAATGGACTCTTCCATGGTGCAAATATTTACTCAAACAACACATGAACTAGGGTTGACATTTTTGCTGTCTAATTAAGTCTGATGGCATTCTTGGGCTTGGTTTCCAAGAAATTTCTATTGATAATGGTGTTCCAGTCTAGTTAGTGTTGATAGCTTTCATTCTATAATGTCAACCTCATTCAGTAATCTAAGCATATCACCTTTCTTAAACTTTGAAAAAGGTTCTGAAATCAAGGGTTCAATATGCATATTTTAGGCCTATGTTGAACACTCTATTTAAGGAATTTGTTGACAAGGCTACAATTTTTTAATTGACTTATCTTTCTACTGTGTTTGGAATTTCTTTTTGTAAACTTGAAATATACAATGCACTTTTATTCATTTTGAATTGAGACTAATATTAATTTTGTTGGTTGTATTGAGGCACAATTTCATTCATGGCGGAAAAGGCAACACCCTGTTGCTCATATTAGGTGGCACATTGCATATAAAGGAGGAAATATTATAGCAAGGTTATTGTTGACCGCATTGAAGGAGATAACTTCATATATGGGATGCAATCAACACTCTCCTTGGATTCTACAAGTTACAACATGCTCTAGGAAGATTTCCCACATTGTAGAAGTTTTAAGAGATGAAAGGGGCATTTCCTTGCATTGAAGGGCTTAAAGCATGTGTTTCCATCATTGCAAAAGTCTTTTGGAGAAGTTTCTTTCTTGCAGTCATTTCTCTATAATATTCTAACTTAGATTTTAATTCTTGTGACCGAAAATAACAATTGTAATACTCTATTTGTAAGCTATAACTAGAACACCTTTCTTTTATTAATTAAGTTCACCAATTTTTCCTTCTCAATGGTTGTCTAATTGTGTGCAATTGATGATTGATGTGTATTTATGTGTTTTATGCTTAAATCCACAAACATTAATCAACTAAAATGACTAAATATACTACTAATTGACATTAGTTAATAATTAAATTGACTAAATATACTACCAATTGATATAAATAAGTGAATAGTGAATAAATATGACTAGATATTGTAGACACGTAAAATATACTGATTGACATTGTGCATTTGATCCTGACTTACTAACATCGTTTCTTCCTGAATCATCCCTCGGTCTAACCATTTAATCAAATTCCCCTATCTGATTAAATTCATCAATATTCCACTCTTGATTAAATAAATAATTTTATCTAATCAAGTCATCTCTTTTGTTATTTAAATCAATCCATCTGATCTAATTATTTCTATTTAATTAAATAATCATTTTATTTGATTAAATCTCTAAAGTCTACCTATTAAATTAAATAAATTAAAACCTATTTTGATTTAATCTAACACCATCTTTTAATTAAATAAATTAAAAATCATTATTTAATTAGTCTCTATCATATTCCTCTTTATTTGAAACAAACCCATAACCCAAATAAGTCTAATCATCAAATATCCTATTAAATTAATTAAACCTTGATTAATTCTAACCTCATCTCATGTCACATCCTCTAGATAATGCAAGTTGCACATGAAAATAGATTTAATTCATTTATTAAATCTCTATTTTCCTCACAAGGCATCTTTTGGAATATTCTCTCAATTTGAATTCAAAAATTCCAAGTCAACATGTACATCCAACAAGGTAATAGCTTCATCTTACATGTCCTTTGCCTTGAGCCAAGTGGCATTTGTTGCATTTTCCCTTCCCTCGTGCATGTCATTTCAACAAATTTGAATTTCAAATATTTGCATTTATTGGCATAAACCCTAAATCTTGCGCATCCATCATCCATTCATAGCTTGACAAGTGGCATCATATCATTGGATGAATGTTAGTCCCACATTGCTCAAATTTGGACATTCATCCATCTTGAAATTCTATAAATAAAGAGCTCATATCCTCATTTTATCATCCACAATCCAAGCCAAGTTACCATGCTAAAATATTGAGCCATTTCCATCCATCATTGAATTCTTAGCTAGGATTTTTGCAGATTTGGCTTGGAGTTCTCATCTTTCATCAAAGTGGATCAATATCATCTTCAACATTCGAAGCTTGCATCATAGGAATTGGGAAAGGGCCAATTTTCACATCAAATTGGCACCAATTCCCCCATGGGATCATGAGTTTTCACATCTAATTAGGATTTAATCTTTGTTTTGTCATTTTCATTGTGTTCTTCACTATTTTCTTTCCTATTTTGAGGTTGTAAATGGATTTCATAGGGAGTCTTTGTTTTAGCTTGCAATTCCTTTTTTAACTTGTTTACTCATGTTGTTTTGTAGGTACTAGGAAAAGGGTTCGCACATATATATGACTAGTAAAATCAGTGAATAAAAATGACTAAAAATACTATCAAATTACAAAAATCAATGACTAAATCAACAACTAAATAAGTGACCAGATTACAACAATCAATAACTAAATCAACGACTAAATATATTAGTGGAAAGAAGTGACTAAATAAGTGACTAGATCACAACAATGAATGACTAATTCAATGACTAGATATACTACAAAATTAATCAATCAAAACAACTAATAAATGACTAAAAATGGTTTAGTCATCAATCTGGTCACAATATATATGACTGGTAATAAACTACCAATGGTCACGTGACCAACTATAGTCATTTATAAGCAATTTTTAGTAGTTTTTTTAGTAGTTTATTGTTTTTTTTGTACAAGTGTCTACTAGTTGTTGTTGATTGTATATGTTGAGGATATTGAGAAAATTGTATTAAAAGAAAGTTGTTGGCTTCAGTACTTGTGAACTATGTTTTTTTCTGTGTTGGTTGAGGTCCAGGAGAATTATTGTTGGTCCATATTTCTCTTTCACGAAATATTATGGCATATGGTTCAAGGTTATGTTTCTCTAGTTCTATTGAATTTTGTTTTGGCATTTGGACATATCGAGCTTAATTGATCTATGTGTTTTGCACTGGTATGGCCGACCATGTGTCAAGTACTACTTTGAAAGCTGATGAAGCATGTTGGATCTATTATGGATCTTAGTGAAGCATGTGTTTTGGTTGCCCTCATTCTAATTCCACCCTAGGATGTTTGGCACTAACCTAATTTGAATGTTCAAATTGGATGGCCAGCTTTCTATCTTTTCAAGGTTGGAGATAGTATAAATACAAAATGTGCTAGTGATGAAAATTATGCATAGGAAAAGAAGGAAGATAAGTGAAAGAGCATATGTTATTTTGATACTATTCTTGAGGTGTGAGTTAAGTGTGTGGTTGTTTAGTGTGAAGCTTAATGTAGAGTTTCCAGATGCACTGAGCAGAAGGTGATCTCTATCATTCATGTGAGTTGTTCAGTGATTGTGGTGGAATATTTGTTGCATTGGGATTGTTGTCTCTCTGTTACAAGTCTTCTTTGTGTTCTTTGTATCTCTATTGTAGTGAGCCCTCTAGGTTTTAGCCCTATGGACAGTGAGTCCTTATTTCAGGCAGTGAGCCTTATCTCATGCAGTGAGCCTTTTTGTAATCATTTTTTATATTCTCTATAGTGTGAGTTAATCCTCACTGTGGTTTTTCCCTCATTGGTTTTTCCACGTAAATCTGGTGTTATTTTGTTTGAGCACTTGCATTTGATGGTTAATAACTTAATCAGTTTATGTGTTAGTTCGGTAATTGAATTTAAGGTTATAATTTGTGACAACTGATTCACCCCCCCTCTTAGCTATCTTATCCAACATTCTCTCTCTCTCTCTCTATATATATGTGTAGATTTACAAGTGAAGAAGGATCGAAGATTGATCAATGGAGCAATTTTGCAAATTTGTTAAAGTTGTCATCATTATTGTGAATCCATAAAAATTCACCTAGAAATTTTATTATTGGCTTTCTATCATTCAATCCTAGAGAAATTAGAAGCTTAGATCCATGATTTGAGGACTATAAATCATATTTTGGACCCCTGCACTAGGACCTATTTTCCCTAGGGCTAACCAATCCTTCTATAGAGCTCAAAACCTAATTCTTATGCCAACTGCATACAATTCTACCCTTCTAAGATCTAGCTGCAAATTATTATTATTTTTTTGGTTATCATAATATTCTACATTTCAAATATTATTTCATGCAATTTAGTTAGCTAATGCATTTAAAATTATCTCGCAAAAGTTTCAACTAGTCATTTTTTTCATAAGAAAGTACAGATCCATGATCCCAAAATTGGTTTGGCTCAACTCAAGGTTGAAAGTAAATTCCATCCCTTTGTAATATCTCTTTCTAATGAGTTTTAGATAAAGGTACCTAGATCCTATTGTTCTAAACAAAAGGGACATATGATCCCTATTTCTTTATTTCAGCAACAATGAGATGGTAGCAACTAAGTTTTCCTAAATTATATGAAGAGGGAAGCAATAAATTTGTGAATAGATAGAACCAAAATACAATGGGAGCTTATTCGATATCGATGCCTAAGTCTAATGGTTCATGGTTACATGATTGATTCTTCTATGTTCATGTAAATACTAGTAAACATACCGACAAAAAATATTTTTTTGTGTAATATTTGATCCCTAGGGTTATAAGTATTTGTATTTGCAAAGTGACCTCTTTTCTATGGAATGAAATGTGGATTTTTGAAAGAAGAGTAGAGCAGCCTATTTCATTACTTTTAAACCAAAAAAAAATTAATTTGTGTGCACAAATGTTTTCTTTGTTGCCAAGTCCCCCATGCAAAGTTAGTTGATGTGTCGATGTTCATTTAGACTATGGGTTGACCTTCAAGAATTTGCATGAATAATATGTTATGAGATGGTTCCTATTAATGGAAATACTACACTTTGGAAATATTTCAATGATAAACATGTCTTAAGTAATATAGAAGTCTTTCTTGCTACAAGTTTGTATTAGCATAAAAAAAATATATCAGTGAAGTTTAGGGTTGGTTCAACATAACAATCCAGTGGTTTTAAAGTATTTATGTTTGTTGGTTGCTATTTAAAAGTTCTTGTAAGATCAATGTTAAAAGGTATGATGTTTTTCATCTCTTATAATTCAAGTATTGGTAGAAGTAGATTTGTTCATCCTATTGCTAGTGAATGTTTTCTATGAAAGTAATGAGATATTATGTTAGAGGTTGTTTTTAAGTTTTTTTTAAAAAAAAAAATTGGCTATGCCACTAAACATTTTATTGATTACAAAAAGTTTACAAACCTTGATTCAAAAGGAGCATACCGGCAGGAAAGAACCAGGGAAGAAAACCTCTGGTTGTAGCTCCAAAAAGAAGACAAAAAGACTAATCCTATAACCCCAACCAGACCTAGAAAGAAACCCCATACATGAGAATATCAGTTAAACCCCTAGAGAAGCCTCCTGTGTGTATGAAAATTAAGTGCATAAATGAATTAAAACCAGTTCAAACACACCAATAGAACATTATAACAAAAACAGAAATATAAAAGGAATAGAGATGTGCAAACTCAATATCCTGTTCCCGTTGTCATCCTATCATCCTCTATCTTTAGTGTTTTTGTAGATTCCAGCCTTATGTTCTCAGATTAGTGGCTAGGCTCAACAAACTGTCTTCCTAAAGAACGAGATTTTGCTATGATATGAATGCATGATTAAGCTATGATGTTGATTTTAGCTAAGAAACTTGAAATAAACAAGATGCTATGAATACTAAATGAATTAAATGCATAAACTCTACTTAATTGCCTTTTACCAATGTTTGGATTCACACAGGTATTTATAGGGCTTTCTGAATGATTCTGATTGGCTGTCTCGATTGACGGTTGTGATAATTCCTGGCAGATCAAACAGTTGAAGAAAGATGAAACTGAAGGATAAGATAGAAGAACCCTAGAAACAGATTTTTCTATTTTATTATGAAAGAGGAAAAAGAATGGAAGATAAGAATAAAAGAAAGATTAAAAGCTAATAAATAATTAATTAAAAAAATCAATTATTTATTTGTGGAGGACATTCATATTTTCTTAATTAAATAAAATTTTTAATTAAGCTTTTAAAAGTAGAAGAAAACTTGTGGTGAGAAAAGAGCTTTAATCAGTTTTATTGAAAAAAAGCAGAATATCTCATAATTAAATAAAATATTTAATTATGATATGAGAAGATTGCACAATTAGGTTAAAATACCTAATTTTGAATTTAGAAAGAAATCATAAGATATTTTTAATTAAATAAGATCTATTTAATTAAATCACTTTTATGAAATTAATTAAATGAAACATTTAATTAATTAGAAGAATAATTAAAATAGAAGAAAGGGGAAATATTTTAAAACTTAATTAAATCAAAAGATTTAATTTAAATTGAAATAAAGGATAAATTAATTTAAATAAATAGAATGTATTTATTTAATTAATTAAGTGATGATGTGGAAAATAATTAAATAAAATAAATTTATTTAATTATGGAAGAAGAATAAGATGAATGAATAAAATATAATTAAATTAAATAAATTTAATCATATGTAGAGGACTTTTAGAAAAATTAATTAAATAATAAATATTTAATTAATTGCCAGGATTATAGACATGACCATTTTTATGCGTATACATTTTGCCCCTCTTTGAAGTGATGTGTGAAACTCATTGCTTCAAAGAAAATAAAAAATTTGCCCCTGATATGTTTCCGATTTTCGATATTGATGATGCCCCCTCGGGAGATAAATCACAGAAAAAGAAATTGATGAGGAACAGTGATTTAGCTCCTGATAGATAAGGTGGTTGATGCCCCAGTGAAAAAGAGGATGAAAAAAAATGAGAAATGCCCCTACTGCCCATCCTGAAAAGACCCTTATAAGGTAAAAGGGGTAAAATGAGGTGTCATTTTCACCCTGCTGCTACAGTGAATTTTGAGCTCTGAGAGTGACTTGGCGAAATGGTGATCCCCGTGCACAAACATAGGTTCGAGCGAGCGCGACGGTATCAGAGACCAGCAGCGTATGGGCCACCGGTGAGTGATTCGAAACCTCTAAGTTGTCAAATTTCGCATTTTTGATCAATTTTGGATTGATTTAAAGTCGGACTGCAAGTTTTTTGGAACGTTTTAGCGCATATAGGTATAGTTTTAGCGCATTCGACAAATAGTTTAGCGCATCTAGGGTTTTTCATAGCGCATTTAGGCACAGGTCACGAACTGATCTTTTAGCGCATCCGACATATAAAGTTGTGCATCTAGGTCAAAATAGGCTAGGTCGGAGATTTAGCGCATCTAGGGCACATAACTGCGCTTTTAGGGTTTGGTTCAAAAATGTTAGAGTTGCGCATTTGATAGATAAAATAGCGCATCCGCGGTACAGAGTTGTGCATTTGGAGTTTTAGCGCATTTAGGAAACAGTGTTGTGCTTTCGAGAAAAACTTTGGCGCATATGGGTTTTTAGCGCATCTGAGCAACAGAGTTGCGCATTTAGGAAATTTTTCCTAGAATGGCCATTTGCTAAAAAGGAATAATAAAAATTGCTTCTTTAGTCAATAGATAGATAAATTGTCGGATCATCCTGTTGATAGGATAGAAAATCGAATAGAGAACTGATAACTTTGCTTTCCGCGATTGAAAAACAAAGAGTAGATGAGAGATTGTTTGATTTGAATTTGATAACTTTGCTTCTCGCGATTGAAAAACAAAGAGTAGATGAGAGATTGAATGATTTGAAATTTGATAACTTTGCTTCTCGCGATTGAAAAACAAAGAGTAGATGAGAGATTGAATGATTTGAAATTTGATAACTTTGCTTCTCGCGATTGAAAAACAAAGAGTAGATGTTGTGATAAATTTTCTTTCTGCGATAGAAAACAAATAGTAAAATAGAGATTAAAATTTGCATTCATGATTGAAATACAAATAGAAAAGGATATGTGTTGATAAATTTGCTTTCCTGAAAAGAAAAACAAATAGTAAATGATGATAGAGTAGATTGATTAGACATGTTGATAGATTGATGTAACACTTGATATAGATTATTGATATGTAATGTTGGGTGTTGTGATGTTTTTTGGACAAAATAGGAGGCTTTCAAAAGCCTCCAGATCAGAGAGCGGTTCCCCTTGTGCTGGGAGCGGATAGGCGAGTTGACACCGGCCGAGTTACAGGTGATTTCAGATTGTGGATTGGGGCCACTGTTGACCATGCCGCAAGGCATTCGGGCCAACAGGGGGCTGTTGACGGCCTTGGCCGAGAGATGGCATTCCAAGCATAACAACTTCCACCTGCCGACGGGTGAGATAAGTGTGACACCGGAGGACGTGTATCAGATTTTGGGGATCCCGGTGGTTGGAGCCCTTGTGGTTTATGACCACAAGGAGGTCGGTGGGACAGAGGCATTACAGCGGATATGCGGCGATCCTGGTATCTATGGGTACTGGATAGACTGGGATGACTTCAGCAGGTATCCAGCTCTAGTAGCGGTATTGGCAGCATTTGTTGGAGGTTTCCTTGGACCGGACCATTAGTCCAAGGGATTTGCTGTGGGGTGGGGGAGGATGTTAGAGTGGATGATCACTCAGCCGCAAAGGTTTTCCTGGGGGAGCTGCGTCTTGGCAGATATGTATCATGACCTTCATCGGATTATATACAGAGGATCCACCAGCCTGGCGAGTGGAGTTACATTATTGCAGATCTGGGCATGGGAGCACATTGCTGTCACGAGACCACTATGTACCAGGGTGAGACCAGCCATGAGGCCGTACGTGTATGCGTATTCTGGTGCCGTTGTCTAGCAGAGGCTGGGCAAGGTAGAGTACTGGCGGCGAGTGCTAGATGATGTAGATGTCATGATATGGAGGCCGTACATAGACTGCGAGGCATGGGCAACGGATCAGTTAGAGATGCCGTTTGTGTGCAAACCGCGATACCTGATAGGGTGGACGCCCTTTATTATTAAGAGCTTTTTGGCACTACGGGTGCTAAGACAGTTTGGTTTTATGCAGGGGATGCCCCAGGGCGTTGCTCATTATGGGTGGTGCAAGGGGGATATAGGATGGGGGCCATGCATTCCCTACCAGGCAGCCTATATAGAGTACACATCTTTACAGCCTGAGGTATGGGCGGACAGGCCAGACATACTAGATGCAGGGATGACCGATGACTATGCCCAGTACTTTCATACGCATCCTTTTCCACGATTCACAGTGCCAGATGAGGCACGGGCCATCAGAGCAGTCCCACAGCTAGGAGTAGGGATACCAGGAGGTGTGGCAGGTGGAGAGCAGGCTATGGGTGGAGAGGAGGAGGAGGGAGAGGAGAGCGAGGAAAGTGGTGCTGGGGAGGAGGAGAGCAGCTCAGAGGACGGAGATGATGGAGATGATAGGGATGGGTAGAGACAGCAGATACTAGACAGTCTCGGCAGAGTACAGATTCCTCGGTGGTCCAGATCCGGTGCCAGGCCACAGACGGTGATTAGGGTGACATCCTCGTCCCAGCAGGCACAGATAGATGCGTTGCAGGGTCAGGTGCAGACCTTTTAGGGGCAGCAGGCACAGCTTCAGAGTCAGTTGGTGCAGGCACAGAGCATGATAGTGTAGTTAGAGGCACAGCTTACACAGGCACAGGCTCAGGCATAGGCTCAGGTACAGGTTCAGATGCCTGCCCCAGATCCTCAGGTGGCACAGTTAGCAGCAGAGAGGGATGCCTTTAGACGGCGGGCACAGGAGGCTGAGGGTGTAGCACAGAGATTGATGGGTACCATAGAGAGTACATCCCTACGAGAGGCCATTGCAGAGGGATTCGAGGCAGCCAGAGAGGCAGAGTACTACAGAGTTCGTTACGAGGAGCTATGCCCTCCTGAGTGGCGAGAGCCATATCCCAGATCACACAGCCGGACGAGGACCCGATCCCGGACATCGACACACAGCAGAGAGGTTACCGGGCCTCGACGGGATCCTGATGCAGGGACCAGCGGCAGGCCACCTCCTTCTGGACCAGCTCCGTCAGGGGCATCGACCAGTTAGCCATTTTTGGGGCTTGATTCATTATGTATACTGAGTTTTGATCATGTATGATGTATTTATGTTCTGACCTTTTATTAGTTTCATCGGACATTTGGACATTTCTATTATTTTGATGAGTGATGATATGCAGTGGCGGTAATTCTGATGATGTATATGTTCATGCATTTATGATATGATATGGATATGACATTTATGCATGTATGTTATGAGATGGATTGTGAGATGCTTTTATTACATGTGTGGACTAATCCCTATGATGCAGGATGATCTAGTGATTATGATGTGTATGCAATGATTGTGTGATGATGTATGTATATGTGAGATGTTAATTTCTTTTTGAATTTTCCATGTATGAAATGCATCATGATATGGTAGAAAATGAATGTGGGATGAATGGTAATATGGTAAAATGATATGTAAAATGGTAACATGATAATAAAATGATAAATGTGAATGGTAATGCAATGGTATGAGACAATGAATGATAAAACGGTAAATGATAAATGAATGATAAATGGTAAATGATAAATGAATGATAAATGGTGATGAAAAATGAAATGATAAAGGATAAATGAATGAGAAATGATAATGAAAAATGAAATGATAAATGATGAATGATAAAGAATAATGAATGAAAAGATGATGAAATGATAATGGTAGTGAAATATTAATGGTAATGATATGAAATGGTAAAATGATAAATAAATGATGAATGATAAGATGACATGAAATGAATGAATGCAATGAATTAAATGTCCAACTATCCTCCACAAAAAGGTCAAAACTTAATAACAACCATTTGAATACCTTCATTCAGCCCTTCAAAATACGACTATGAATCCAATATGCAGATATATACAATGAGCTAATGAACATGCAACTATATGAAACTAACCAGTTTGTTGAGCCTGTGATAAGCCTTCTTGAATCATCATAGAATATTTAAAATGTTGGAAGTATGTACAAGCATTAGAGGAGAAATTAGCGCCAATGATGACCAGAGTACAACTTTCATGAATTTTGATATAGCAAGCGAACACAAGCATCGAGGTATAATTGAACCGAGATGACCTGAGCATTTCTTGCATAAACAGACAAAGATTAACCACCGTTCTAATGCAAATGTGGAATTCTCATCGATGATATTTGCTTTGAGCGTCATGTCCTTTGACATATTTGCATCAGATTGGGCTGTTAACCTCAAGACAGCAGACAAAGAAAAATCATTCTCGTTCCTTGCTACTCTAGTGCAGTACATCATTGAGTATGCTCCCGAGTAATGATATCGAAAATCAAACAACTTTTAATCAAACATGTAATACTGTTAATGCATACATTATTCAGAGATTTGGATCATCCAATAGACAAGTGACATGATATCTTGCTGAAAAATGTGTCATGAGCGGATAACATTGCCAAAGGAGTTTGTTGTTTGTTGGTATGCTCGTATTGCTATGTCATGGTCTAGCTGTTTTAGTATGCTCTGAAAGTTAAGTGCCCCCAGTTGAGTTTTGCCTTGTTGATTGACACAACTTGCGGAAAGGAATATGTACAAACGATCAAGCCATGGTAAGATGTTTTAACTCTCTAGGCAAATGGCGGCAGGATGGTGCGATTAATGACCTCAAGATGCGGAAAAAAAAAGATGCGAAAAAAGGAAAGCTTTTGAAAAGATAAAGTGCAAAGCAGGAACTAATAGATGGAGAGGTACAGATAGCGTCTGTTTGCCAGATTTTCACTATCTGTATTTGTTGCATTTTTTGATTTCTTTTTGATTTTTTTGGATTTTTCTGTCAATAGACTGCCTGTTTGCCAGGTTTTCACCCTATGACATTCTCTTTTGATTTTTTTTGTATTATTGTTGTCAATAGACTGCCTGTTTGCTAGGTTTTCACCCTATGACATTCTCTTTTGATTTTTTTGTATTTTTGAAATGTTTTGATTTTTTTTTGTATGGATTTCTTCAGGACTTTTTCTGCTGTTTTTGTATTTCTTCAGGACTTTTTCTGCTGTTTTTTTTGTATTTCTTCAGGACATTTTCTGCTGTTTTTGTATTTCTTCAGGACTTTTTCTGCTGTTTTTGTATTTCTTCATGACTTTTTCTGCTGTTTTTGTATTTCTTCATGACTTTTTCTGACTTAAACATAATACTTCTTAAGATGTATACTGTTGATGGGTTCATCCAATAGGTCTCCTTCTGGCGTTGATAACTTTTATGCTCCCGATCCGTAGACTGCAATAACCACATAAGGGCCTAACCAATTTGGTTCAAACTTTCCTTTCTTTTCTCTGTCTTGTTGATTGTGCGGGTTCTCTTTCAGAACTAGATCACCCACCTGAAAGGTACGTGGCTTGACTTTGTGATTATAGCTGCGAGCCATCATCTGTTGATATGCTTTTAAATGGTCTGCTGCTCTCTGTCTCTTTTCATCTAAAAGTTCTAACTCTTGGAGTCAGGAAACTCTGTAGTCCTCCTCTGTTATGAGACCTTTCAGTGATACTCTTAAGGAAGGTATTTCTACCTCTAAAGGCAGTATGGCTTCTGCTCCATAGACGAGGGCAAAAGGTGTTGCTCCTGTTGGCGTTCGGACACTAGTTCTGTAAGCCCACAAGGCGGGATTGAGTTGAACATGCCAATTCTTCCCTGAGTCATTGACAATCTTCTTCAAAATCTTTAGTATGGTTTTGTTTGAGGCCTCTGCTTGGCCATTCCCTTGAGGATAGTAAGGCGTGGAATATCTGTGCTGAATATGGAATCTGTCACAAAGTTCATCAACATCCTGATTTTTGAATGGTCGACCATTATCTGTAATAATGGCATTAGGAATACCATATCGACAAATAATGTAGTTGAGAATGAAGGATGAGATCTATTTTCCAGTGACTTTAGAGAGAGGTACTGCCTCAATCCACTTAGTGAAATATTCTGTTGCTATGATGATTAACTTATGCCCATTTGAAGAAGAAGGATGAATTTTGCCCACTAGATCTAACCCCCATTGAGAGAATGGCCAGGTGGGTGTAAACGAATGAAGTTCTTGTGCAGGAGCATGAATAAGATTCCCATGAATCTAACATTTTGAGCATGTTTTAGCAAAGGTAAATGATTCCCTTTCCATTGTAGGCCAGTAGTAACCCATTCTAATCAATTTTTTGGATAAGGTTAGTCCACTCGAATGAGTACCACAAATGCCCCCATGAACTTCTTGTAAAGCTTTGTCAGATTCGTCACGTTCAAGACATCGAAGTAAAGTACCATCAAGACCACGGTGATAAAGGGTATCAGCGATAAGGGTATATCGAGAGGATTGTCGAATAAAGTTACGTTTTTGGTTGCGGGACAAGTCAGGTGGTAATATATCGTCTTTTAGGTATGCATAAATCTTGCCATACCAGGGTGAATCAGATCCTACTAGGTGGCAGATAATCTGGCTTTCAGGTGTGTCATAGGCAGGTGTAAATAATTGTTCCACCAGAAATTCATAGCGAGTCTATTTGTCTGGGAGTTGTATCAATGAGGCGATTGTAGCCATAGCGTCGGCTGCTTTGTTGTCAATCCTCAAAATTTGTGTGAACTGAATGTCCACAAAATACTTCTTGAAGTCATCAATCATCTTCTTATCTGGTAACAACTTGTCATCTTTAGTCTAATAGTCATCATTGATTTGATTAATGACTAGTTGTGAGTCACCATAAACTTGTAGCTCGGTAATCCTCCATTCCAATGATGTTTTCAGTCCAGTGATCAGCGCTTCATATTCAGCTATGTTATTGGTGCACGGAAACATTAACCTATAGGACCTAGGAATGGTATGCCCTTGAGGGGTGACGAAGAGAATGCCTGCCCCCGAGCCATGTTGAGTGAAAGAACCGTCAAAGTATAAGGACAATGGATGCTTAAAGTCTGCTGTGAAGACATCAGCATCTGGAAATTCAATGTGTAAAGGGTGCTCTATTTGGAGAGGAGCGTCTGCTAGTTGATCCGCGATAACCTGTCCTTTGATTGCTTTGCGATCAACATAGTGGATATCGAACTCACTCAAAATCATGATCCATTTTGCTAACCTTCCTGTCAGTGATGCTTTACTTAGTAGATACTTGAGTGGATCAATTTTGGAAACAAGCTTAATTGTATGAGTTAGCATGTAATGTCAGAATTTCTGGGAAGCGAAGACGACTGCCAAACAAGCCTTCTCAATGAAAGTGTAACTAAGCTCATGACTTGTCAATGTTCTGCTGATGTAGTAAATTGCCCGTTCTTTCCCTTCACGGTCTTCTTGTGCTAATAATGCTCCCAAAGATGTCTCAGTTGCAGCAATATACAGAATCAATGGTTTGTCTGGATTTGGTGGTACAAGAACTGGTGGATTCATCAGGTACTGCCTGATTTGTTGAAATGCCATTTCACATTTATCATCCCATCTAAAAGGAACATTCCTATGTAGGAGATGTGTGAATGGTAGACTTTTGTCAGCCAATTGTACAATGAATCTGTGGATAGACTGGAGTTGCCCTTGTAAGGATCTCAACTGACTAATGTTCTTTGGGGGAGGCATCTCCATGATTGTGCGAACTTTAGCAGGATCTACTTCAATTCCCTTTTCTGAAACAATATATCCTAATAGTTTTCCAGATGTGACCCCAAAAACACATTTCTTAGGGTTTAAGCGAACTTTGAATTTCTCCAATCTAGTGAATATTTTAAATAGTATCTCCAAGTGTCCTTCTCTGGTGTGTGATTTTTCCAATATGTCATCTACATAATCTTCCATGAATGTGTGCATCATGTCGTGAAAGATCGTAGTCATAGCTCTTTGATAAGTAGCTCCAGCATTTTTCAAGCCGAAAGGCATGACATTCCAACAATATGTTCCCCACAGACAAGTGAAAGCTGTTTTCTCTTGGTCTTCTGGTGCAATCTTGATTTGGTTGTAACCCGAGAAACCATCCATTAATGAGTACATGGCATGGCCTGCTGTTAGATCAACTATAGTGTCGATACTTGGAAGCGGAAAGTCATCCTTTGGGCAAGCTTTGTTAAGATCTCTGAAAAGTGCATACTCTTACACGTTTGTCTGGTTTTGCTACTGGTACAATATTGGAAATCCATTCGGCATAGTCAATTGATCTTATAAAACCTGCATCGAGGAGCTTCTTGAGTTCTTCTTTAACCAATAGTGCAATATGAGGATTCATCTTTCTGAGTTTTTGTTTTACTGGTTTGGCTCCTGATTTGATAGATAAATGATGCATAATGAGATTAGGATCAAGGCCGGGCATATCTGCATATGACCATGCAAAATTGACTTGATTTTCCTTGAGAAAATTCATGAACTCTGGGATTTCTTTAGCTGTCATTGATTCAGCTATCTGTAGGATCCTTGGATTATCTGCAGTTGCAACATTGATTTCCTTTGTAGGCTTAGTCAAGATGGATGATCGCTCATGATAATGCTCTGGGAGAGTGTCAAGAGTCCCATCAGATGGTGCCTCAAAAAGGTTTTCACCATCTGATACGCTCTTTATTTTGTCTTTTGCTTGATCTAGTACTGCCAGATTTTGGTTTTCACCACTAGACCGTTTATCTTTATTTTCATTTTTGCAGCTAGGAGACTTGACACTCTCCTGATTACAGACTTCATACCGAAAATCGCTAGTGGAACAATTATTTACATCTTCGGCGGAAAGGAAGTTTATGATAGCTTCGTCGTTTGGAAAAATAGGTATATCCATAGGTTCGGTAAGATCCCAGTCAATGAGATCAGGATGGATTAATGGTAGGACGTCGTCTGGTTGTGTAAAATTGGCGATGGTTAGGGTCAAGACAGAGTTATCGGTAGGATCCGAGGTATGAGATAGGTCAATGATGGGACTATTCTCCTGATAATCTTGTTCGTTAAAATCCGACTCAGTATCACTAGACTCATAGTTGCTTTGTGGTTCAGATTCTTGTGGTTGGGATCTTGAACCTTCTCCTTTGATCAAAGCGGGCGTATACTTATGTATGACATCTACCTCTTTGTCTCTCCAAAATTTGTTATCATGGATGGTATCCCATTCATATTCAGCAGAATCTGTGTCAGAGTTATTTGCAATGTAATTCAGGACTGATACCAAACATGTTTCATTCTTATCGGAACCTTTTTGCAGTGTAAAAACATTACCTTGGGATTGTTTAGATTGGGTAGCCTCATAGCCTATTCCAGTTTTATCATATGCCGCAAGTCCTGGAAGATGGATAGGCTCAACTACGCCTTCTTTTCTCTTTCCAAGAGGACCATTATCATATCCCATCTTTTGCATGATAGAATATCCTTTCCCATATTGTTCTGTTGGTAAGGTGACGTTTAGAATTGCATCCTCTTCATCTTTATAGAGCCAATCTAGAATTGATGTATCCTCAGGATCTCCCATGGGAAATTTTTCTTTGATAAATTGTCCATTGAACTTGGTAGTGGGCTCTGTTTGTACCTGTGCTGATGTTGATGCTGCTGATATCTGTTGTGGTGTAATAGAAGGTTTCCCATGTGATCGAGGAGATGTAGGTAGATTAGCAAGACAAAGGGAATATTCCCCAACTCCACTTTCCTTGAACTGTAGTTTCTTGTCAAAGCTTTTAGTTAACTGACTGATGTGTGTAGCATGTTGAGAAGAAGTATCAGCAAGTGCTTCTCGATTATTCGGAACCAAAGTATCTTGATGAGCTTTGACATTGGTGCAAGTTTGGGCGTTTGAGTTATCAGCTGGTATAGTAATTTCCTGTCCATCATACAGAAACTTAAGACATTGGTGGTAAGTGGACGGAATAGCTTGCATCTCATGGATCCAAGGACGACCTAACAAGATATTGTATGCAAGATCTCGCTCTAAAACTTGGCAAAAGGTGTTTTTGATAACAGGTCCCACTCTGATTGGTAGCATGATTAGACCTTTAGACGTTCTCTCCTCATCATCATAGGCTTTAATGGTAATCTTCCTTCTAGGATCAATGGAGTCTTCGGCAAATCCTAATGCTTGAATCACCTTCAAAGTACATATGTTTAGACCAGCCCCTCCATCTATTAGAACACGTTTGACACGGAACTTGTGGATCATGACCTCTAAGTATAATGATGAATTGTGGGAATGAGTTAGGGAAACATCATCTTTGTCTGAGAATGAAAGGCATGTGGGGGAGGACAAATGTCCTACCATGGTTTGAAATCGATTCACATCCAAATCCGTAGATACAGTCGTTTCAACGAGGGTTTTATCTAAAATCTCCCTATGTGCCGGGGAAATCTTTAGAAGTTCAAAAATGGAGATTTGAGCTGGAGTTTTTCGAAGTTGGTTAACTAAGTCGTATTGGTGTTGAGGAGAGGTCTCATTGGATTTTGAAGAGGTACCTTTCAAAACAACCTTAGCTTGTGCTCTTGTTGTGACGTTTACTTGTCCATTGTCTACTTTCTCTTTGATTTTTATGACATAGACTCGCTCATCGTCCGTATAGAGGTGACGGATTACATTATCATCAATTTGGTTCACAGTTTTGTCAGAAGATTCTCCCTTTTGATAATTTGGTAGAGGATTTCGAAACGCTTGGTGATCTTCGTTGGATTTTTGTTGTCCTTCTACTATGATAATGCCCTTGTCAATGAGATCTTGAATAGCATGTTTCAAACCTTGACAGTTGTTTGTATGATGACCTCTGCACCTATGGTAGTCGCAAAAAGAAGCTTTGTTCCATGATGGAGGTTTTACATTAGGTTCGTAATTGCGTTGTGGGGGTAACATAAGGACGTTCTTTGCCATGACTTCTTTGAAAGCCGATTCTAAGGATTGTCCTAGTGGAGTAAAAGCTCTTCTATTGGAGAAGAATGGAAAGCGTTGTGGTTTCGTGTTTGAGGTATTCCCTGAAGTGTTGTTGTTGTTGTTGTTCCGATGGTTTTGGTTGTTGGTAGTCCCTTGATTGTAGTTCATTGGAGGGGGATGATTGTTTCCTTGATTTACGACTGAATTGACATGGTTGTAATTATTGTTACGAGGAGTGTTCAGGATAAATGGCTTAGTCGTGACATGATTTGCATCTACAACACCATCATTTACAACATTCTTGTTGCGGGTCCAAAACTTGGACTTGTCCTGATTGTTGTAATGGTTAGATGAGGTAGGGTTGTCCCTATCAAGTTTTATGGTCCCTCTTTTGACCAAAGAACTTTCGATGGTGAGGGCATCTTCAATCAGTTTCTCAAAGGAAGGTGGACAGTGCAGATTTAAACGATAACTCATTTCTGAGTTGAGGCTATTGATGAAAGTAACCATTTTCTCCTTTTCAGGGACATGACAGGGGTACCTAGCGAACATTCTCCTCCATCTTTGAAGAAAGGTAGTGAGAGATTCCCTAATTTTTTGCCTAACTTTGCAAAGATCAATCATGGTGATCTGGTGTTGAACGTTGTAGGCGTATTGTTTTATGAATAAATTCATCAGTTCCTCAAATGTTCGAATAGGAGGTGTAATCTTAGATAACCATTCCATAGAGTTGACTCCAAGGCTTCGAGGAAATAATCGCAATAAATATGTATCTTCGTGGGAAAATTCCAATGTCATGTTTCGAAAGTCTCTAACATGGTCAACTGGGTCTGATTTTCCATTATAACGATCAAATTTGGGGATTTCACAGTGTTTAGGAAATGGAATCATGTTGAGACTTCTATCAAAAGGATAAGGACATATGTCATCCAAAGTGTACTTCTTGGTTGTGGTTCCTCCTTGTAACTCTTGGATTTTTCCCTGCATCTCTCTAAACTCTTTTTTTAAGGAGGCATATTTAGATGGGGATGGCTCTTCCTCGGTGGTTTTTAATTTCTCAGTATCAAAGTCTTTAGGCAATTTAGCTCCTTGATCTGCTAGAAAAAGAAAGTATTTCTCTTTGTCACATTGTATAATCTTTTCAAGGACTTTAAGAAACTTGGGATTTTGTTCTGCCTCTCTAAGTTCAAGTTCGTCGTCTTGTTCATCATCACTATCTATAGGAGTTTTGTTCATGTTTTTGCTCTTAAGTATCGAACTTTCCTCTCCATCAGCCATATTGTTGTTACTAAAAAGGGGATTGCGACTTACACTAAAAAGGGGACTACCTCGTTCACCCTCTTCTTGAGGTGTTTCTCCTACTTTGTTGTGTTGAGATCTCATAAAAACAGGCATATGTAAGAAATCCTTGAATATGGTCGAGGGTCACTGAAGGATCTGATTGGGACGCGTTGAATATTCAATTGAAGGTTGTGGTATGTTCTCAAACTCAAGAGGTTGATTCAAATTATGACGTTGAGATAAGGCTAATCTTTGATAATAAGCTTGGGTAGCCAAAGGTTCTACAGCATAATCGTCGGTGAATCCTCTAATGTAGTCTTGGTATCTATGGAGGAATGTGCGATAATGGAGCAAGACGTCTCGACTCTTATACAAGAATTTTTTGTGATCTAAGGTCTTCTTGTAACTGAAATTTTTTTTGGGCTTCTTGATCCTATTGAAAACTGATTTCTTGGTGAACTTGGTTGATTTCCACTTTCTTAACATGGGAGTAAAATTTTAAAAAGCTGGGTCTGTGAAAAAAAACCTAAAAGCGCTATTCTGTTTCCTAAATGCGCTACAGCAATGGTCAAGTGCGCTTCAGAAAATCTCATATGCGCAGAAACATAGCACCTATGCACAGCAGCAAATCCTAAATGCGCCGAAACAGAACACAGATGCGCTAGAACAGAGCTTAAATGCGCTGCAGTTTTCCCCTAGATGCGCTAAAGCAGTTTTTCTAGGACAGTTTTGACCAGTTTTTAGCTGAAATTTGTCATGTTTGTTCTTGGATGATCCATTATCTGAATTAATGTTTGGAAAGCATAGCAAACAGTCTGATTTAAGTTGATTCGTAACCAAGCACATAATAGGACAAGCACAACCTAGGTTAGGCCAGGACAATATCCGCTAGACTCCACGTGGGTTTCCCCAACCGCATATCAGTAGCGTGTGAATCCAGAAGCTTGGCTGCACGGGCTCCCCCTTATAGTGCACTCTCTTCTCAGGCCAACCAAGCTTCCAACCCCCATGAAACTCCCATGGCGAGCTGATCACCTCTACTATTGACTGCGAAAGTGTGGAAGGCTTCACACCGACCGGTGCTGGACTAGCAAATAGAAGGTTTTTGGCTTTTTAAACAATGGTATTTAGTTCGGGACCCCCGTTCGAGTGGCCATACATGGGGCAAGAGATTAATCACCATTAAGGTGGCACTCCAGCCTGAAGAGGTTAAGCTCAACAGGGTTTATGGGAGTACAACTCCGTCCGTATGACACATCCGCACAAGCAACCTTAGGTTTTCCCTTAAGATTTACATTTATATACCGGTCGGGGGTAGCTTGGCCTTAGCTCCGTTGCCGGTTTGAGTCATCCCTTAAGGTGAGTACTTTTTCCCTTAAGGCAGGCCCAATTTCTAGAGTCAATAACCGTTTCTCTTGCACCCAGGATCGCACAAGTGCGCAAGGGGAGAGGATACTTCAATTATCAAATCAGGGTTACACAGGGAAAAGTGGGTCTGGTTTTCTGATCACCTAGTTTGCACAGGGTGAGAGCATAATCACCTACCACCTTCAAGCATAGTCAATAAGAGTAGACAGATTCATTTTATGTGCGCCAAAATCAAATGTGATTTAATCTAAGTGAAGATGTTGCTTCACAACAGACATGGGGTTCATTTTAACTACATGATAAAAGGTGTGGTGGCTACCCTAGGTTGATTCATTTTAAGCCCAACATAAAATAAAAGAAATTCTATCTGCGGAAGGCGTCAGACTCAGAATCTTGGTTACAGTTCCAGATATGAAGCTCTGTCTCCTGAATGCGCAGAAACAGAGACCAGAAGCACAACTCTGTTACATAAATGCGCTAAAACAGAAAACAAATGCGCCTTTCTGTTACCCAGATGCGCGAAAACAGAAACTATATGCGCTATTCTAAATGCAGAGATTTTTGTTTAATTTTCTGATACAATTTTAAATGCGCTAAAGAAAGTCCTAAATGCGCTAACTAAATGTCTAAATGCGCCGCAGAAAGTGACGGATGCACCACTCTATTTCCCAGATGCGTCGTAGAAATGACCAGATGCGCCGAAACAGAGCCCAGATGCGCCGAAGTACCTACAAATAAAAATTTCCTGAATCTTCCAAAACGCGCTGCCGAATGCCAGAAAACCTGCAAGAAAAGCCTGCAAGAAAGAAGTCTAAAATTGGGGCATAGGCCCCACGGTGGGTGCCATTTAATGTGTGTATGAAAATTAAGTGCATAAATGAATTAAAACCAGTTCAAACACACCAATAGAACATTATAACAAAAACAGAAATATAAAAGGAATAGAGATGTGCAAACTCGGTATCCTGTTCCCGTTGTCGTCCTATCGTCCTCTATCTTTAGTTTTTTTGTAGATTCCAGCCTTGTGTTCTCATATTAGTGGCTAGGCTCAACAAACTGTCTTCCTAAAGAACGAGATTTTGCTATGATATGAATGCATGATTAAGCTATGATGTTGATTTTAGCTAAGAAACTTGAAATAAACAAGATGCTATGATAAATGAATACTAAATGAATTAAATGCATAAACTCTACTTAATTGCCTATTACCAATGTTTGGATTCACACAGGTATTTATAGGGCTTTCTGAATGATTCTGATTGGCTGTCTCGATTGATGGTTGTGATAATTCCTGGCAGATCAAACGGTTGAAGAAAGATGAAACTGAAGGATAAGATAGAAGAACCCTAGAAATAGATTTTTCTATTTTATTATGAAAGAGGAAAAAGAATGGAAGATAAGAATAAAAGAAAGATTAAAAGCTAATAAATAATTAATTAAAAAAATCAATTATTTATTTGTGGAGGACATTCATCTTTTCTTAATTAAATAAAATATTTAATTAAGCTTTTAAAAGCAGAAGAAAACTTGTGGTGAGAAAAGAGCTTTAATCAGTTTTATTGAAAAAAAGCAGAATATCTCATAATTAAATAAAATATTTAATTATGATATGAGAAGATTGCACAATTAGGTTAAAATACCTAATTTTGATTTGGAAAGAAAACATAAGATATTTTTAATTAAATAAGATCTATTTAATTAAATCACTTTTATGAAATTAATTAAATGAAACATTTAATTAATTAGAAGAAGAATTAAAATAGAAGAAAGGGGAAATATTTAAACTTAATTAAATCAAAAGATTTAATTTAAATTCAAACAGTGATAATTAATTTAAATAAATAGAATGTATTTATTTAATTAATTAAGTGGACATGTGAAAATAATTAAATAAAATAAATTTATTTAATTATGGAAGAAGAATAAGATGAATGAACAATATAATTAAATTAAATAAATTTAATCATATGTAGAGGACTTTTAGAAAAATTAATTAAATAATAAATATTTAATTAATTGCTAGGATTATAGACATGACCATTTTTATGCGTATACACCTCCCATAGGAAAAAGACCCAGAAACAAGATACATTGGCTTGATATCAAAACCAAAGCAGATCATCTCTCCTCATCAAGTGGCAAGCAAGATCCAGCTTCATAGTAAGACAGTGGTAGAAGGTGGTCCAAAGACAGTTTCAATTTTTTCTTCCGAGTTGAAATATCACTAATGAATGTCCTGAAAGCTCCATCAAGCAGAAAATGTATTTCCAAAGATAGATTAACACCAGTGGAGAAGACCTCAGGAGGAAGTTTTTCCATAAGCAAAGTACACCCGAAAATGGTTTCAACAAAGTTATCACTCATAATTCCTGACCTAATAATCATAAGAAGATCTCCAAAGTAGTCGTTAGAAAGAAAAACATTTATATTAATAAAACCAGCAATAGGAAAAGAATCATGATCTAAGTTGTATAAATTTAATGCTTCGCGAAGATCCAAAACAGACATCAAATTAGGAACAATAACATCATCAACAAGATCAAAGATTACTCCAAGTTTTCCATGAACAAGCGAACTAGGGACTGATATTTTCTTTTGAATTAATACCACCGAAACTCAATACTAGGCTAATATTACCTTTTGAAATAATACCATCGAAACTCAATACTATACAACCAGAGCTGCCAAAGTGTCGACAAAAATGTAAACAAAAAGCAGCCAAGAAGGATCAAAGCACAACCCATATAAAGCACCAAGTATATCATTCATATGGTTGTGGCAAGGCAGATCGATCCCTTCAAATCACTACCGAGTAGACATAGACTATAGTATTCAAACTCTATAGATTGCACAGTCTCACATAGCCACATTCCACAAATTAATGATTTCCATATCGATCATTTTTAAGTTTATTAAAAGGGGATAATCATTACAGATATAGTATTAGATAAGTATGACAGATTTAATTTTTATACTTGGAAAATGAAAATTCAAATGTAACTAATGAATAAAAATTTATGTGGAATAGTAAGCGGAAAAGAAAAACCCACCTACAGAAGTAAATAAGTTATTAGATTGGAATAGTAGAAATGATAAAGTCAAGGTGATTATCATCATTCTCTTTCTGAAACTAAATTACATCATATACACTTGGGGAAATCATCAAGGTAAATTTGGGATGATTTGAATAAATTATTTGGAGAAAAAACACTTAATGCAAAGTTTTCCTTAAAAATTCAAATATTTATGTTCAAAATGGAATAAAGAATCAAAATTTCAAATCACATAAGTAATTTGAGGTCTCTTATTAGGAAACTAGTAAAATTCAAGGCTCCAAGGTGATCCCATAAAACTGGTTTACAATTTTTGGGAGATTTTGATTTTTGCTGAAATCACATATTTTAGAAAATATAATGATTTAAGCCTTAAAAAATTCCATTTAAAGCATTCCAATTGAAGAGGGTTTGATCAAACTACCTTAGATCAAACTACCTTGGATAGAACCCCGCTATTTTTAAACCATACCTATAACAAAGTCTCATTTACACCTATCAAAATGCTGATAAAAAACCACTTTTGATTTACCTTTTAGAGGATCAATTGAATTCATTTAAAATTTATTTTTCGTAAGTATGTAGTCCTTATTATAAGATTCCAAAAAAGTATAATTTAAAAAAAATAAAAATTATTATTATATTTATTTTTTCTTTCTTGTGAATGTAGGTTTTTCACCAAAAATCAAGCTCTCTACTCTGTACATGTGGAAAAATAGAAGATTATCAAAAAAAGAGAAAGAAAAATATGAGTGCACTAGATATTGATGCCCTTGATCCAACAAAAAAAAATAATTTCAATACATACAAAAAAAATTATGTGTTATATAGTCCACTTATGTCTGAATTGTAATTGGTTTGACTTCGAAACTTGATTAAGAAAAAAATATTCAATAAAACACTATGAAACAAATTGGAAGCACTTGATATCGTAGTTACAAATCTAAATTCGAAAAAAATAGAATTTTATCCTTCATGGAAAAAAAGTTGTGTTATACGATAAGTGTCACTCCTTAAAAATAATGTTTACTAAAAAAAACTAGTTTTCGAAGGAGGTGGTAAAAGAAGTCTAATCTGATTCCAAAATTTTAAAAAAATATATTTATAATCTATAGAAAAAATGTCACAAATCACTAGTTTGCATCATCTTCAAATTCCTCACAGTTTAGCCACTATAGGTGTTTGAAAGTGAAGATTTAGTTAGAAAAAATCAGTTGAATGTCCAGTTTGGCCAAAAATTGTAAACCATTATTGTGGGATCACCCTCAAATAGTAGATGATGATGGTGCTAGAGCTATATTTTTAAATATTTTTTCTTTAAAATGCAATAATGTTATTTTTACACTCATTAAATAACTTCTCAAACTTTAGAATATATGATTTTATCTCTTTTAGAAGAAGAGAATAGAACAAATGTAGAAGATACAAAAGGTGATTTTCAACAAGAGAAAGCATTATACTTACAAAGCAATAATAAAATTTCAAGTACAAACAAAGGGAAAATTACATGTTTCTATTGTACAAAAAAGGTTCACATAATTCGGTCTTGTAAAATTCAAGCTAGTGACCTTAAAATAAAATTTAAAGATCAATCAATTGAAGGTAACTTAGCTCGTATTGATGATAAGGATGAAGATTCACCAAAGGATGAATTTGTTGATATTACTCAAAATGGATTAGTACTTTGAGCAATTACATTGGAGGTTTGTGGCATCAAAGGATGGAGGAATTTTCATTATCTCAAGTTAGTTTCTCACTTTGAGATGGTGCTTTGCATGAAAAGAATTTTTTACTTTCTTTTTTTCTTTGTTGGTGTTTATGGATTTGAAGAATACATATATTGTGAAGTTTTATTTTTGGAGATAGGTAAGGTATTTGGTGTTGAACTTGTTAAGGTGAAAGATTTATTTATTCTCTATACTTAAGTGTACTTAGGTTGATGAGGTTAGACAATATCTTGCCTAACTCGATGTGCAACCTTTAAGCCTATATAGGTTACAAAGTTATTTGGTAAACCTCATATGCTACCTTTTTGAGGTTGGAATACTTTTCATCTCATCATAGGTTACTCAACACTTGGCATCAAGGTTGATTACTTGGTCATATAGGTTGTTGGTTTGTACATTCCATGTGATCCTAAGATTGACACCTATAGGAAAATTGTCTTCTCATTTAAGCCATATCATGGGGCACTTGTCAATCTACATGATAGGTGGATTTCCTCTTCCTTTCCTATATATATGCAAGATCATATTGTACATTCAAACTAACTCTAATGCAAATTAGGTTGATCATTGTGTGCACAAGTTTGTTTTTGTTGAAGAACAAGATTTTTTCTATTATGATCTTATTTGGGAATCCTAACAAAACTCAATAAGGGTTATTTTCTAGTGAGTTTATGAGACTGTGATTGAGAACTATACCCTTATTCAAGGTTCAAGTGATAACTTGATAGAGCCCTAGTTTTTTAGAGCTTAATATGGATTATTGTCAAATAATTTAGGAATTAGTGATTCAGGAGTTTGAGAAAAGGGTAGTACAAGAACTCAAGAATTCAGCTTGAAGTTGTACCTTTATGAGGGTTATAAGTCATCTTGATGGAGTTCCACTTGATTCAAGATTTTTTCATCAAAAGATCTCATGAATTTGTATTTATGTAATCAACAAGATTATTTATGTAAGCCTTAAGGGGGAGTCCCTTGGAAAGGTGAAGTTTGAGGTTTTGATGATACATTTGCAAGAGAAATGTAATAAGGGGGGAATTTTAGTGTAGACACTCAAAACTCTCCTAGCTTGGAAGTAATTTTTTACGCTAATTCTCATTTTATCCTAAATAACTAAATAATTCTAAATTATATAATTATTACTAATTTCATAGTTTTATTACTAATTAATAATTTGAGATTATTTAATTAATTCACTTTAATATTAATCATCACTAATTAATTAAATAAATTATGTTTATTTAATTACATTCCTAATTATCTTTGGGCAGGTGCAAAAAGATGAGGGGTCAAATTGTGGCCAAAATTAAAAAAAAACTTTTGATAGGCTATAACACAAGTGTGTTATAATGTGAGCATGTTATAACATGCTCATGGTATGGCTTGGTGTGACCGAGCCTGAGGTTCGGCCACACTGAGCCTATTCCACCCTCGCGTTACAACACAAGTGCATTATAACGTGCTCATGGTATAACGTGAGTGCATTATAAGTTATTAAAAAATAAAATAAATCAAATTCATTGTTATGTTGACTGTTATTTCTACTACCCATGGCCAAAAACCCTTCTCTTGTGCACTCATGTTCTACAAGGAGATAATCTTGCATTTTTTCATCAATTTGTTACTATTTTATTGCTAGAATGCAGCCACGTCGACAGGGAGGTTGAATAAGTAAGGATTGCTTTATTTTTGTTGGGAATTTGTTAGTTTTAGGTTGTTTTTTATATTCATTTGATGAATTTGTAGGAAATGATCATGATCCTAAAAAACCTCTTGAGATCCCTCATTAAAATCCTTAAAAACCAGAGCAACAATAACATGAACAAAATCCTGAAGTTCAACAACCACAACAAAATCTCCTCCACTAGTCCCTCAACATCCTCCTCGCACTCAACAAAATTTAATGGGGGTAATTGAAGAAAATAAAAAATAAATTGAGGAGTTAATCACAAGGTTGAACAATCCAGTAGGTTCAACTATGGAAAGAAGAACACTTACAAATTCACTTAAAGAAATGTTAAAAAATGTAGATGCAATCAACAAACAATTAAGTGGTTGACAAGATAAGAGGAAGGTGGCTAGTGATTTTTATAGAGATAAATTATCATATAAAGATGTATTTAAGATGAAAAAATCACAAAATTACATTTGTGCTCATTATTCACTGATCCATGCACAAATCAAAATATTGACCTCAATGTGAAGAGGTTTCCTATCCATTGGTGCCACCACCAAGAGATTAGGAACCATTTTTGGGATAGGTGGTACATGGTGTTTGATTACCCACCATGCAAGAATTGGGAAGTCCCACAATATTTCCTAAGGAAACTATACTATGAGTTCATCCTAAACAAAATCCTGAATTATTTTGATATGAGGGACTTCTAGGGGAGAGGTGGGGGGTTGACTCAAGATAGAATTGATGCATGATAGGATCCTAGGTGGAAAGCGAGATGAGCTCTCACTAGGCCAGATCATGAGCACATCGTTATCCCTTCCATCACGAAGGAGAGTGTTGAGGTAGAAAATTTGCAAGCTATCACCTCTTTGACCTAGAGTGTCATCCAGCATGCCAGTCTTATACTATAACACCATCTAGGGGAGTCTTCAAGTGGTGGGCTTCCATCCCATTCATGTCAACCTTGTGAGGTGACTTGTTCATATGACCCTACCGACACTCAAGATGCTACTACGCAAAATACATCTATAGCTATGGAGATGGGGAGGGAAATTGACATTTTGAATGAGGCTTTTGGCATCAATACTTAGGTAAATTTTAGCATGTTCATTGAATTTAATTTATTAAATTTCAATTTTTAAATGCAATATTAACTAATTTAGTTTTATTATTTTAATAAAATTTTAGGGTCATAGTGTTGATACTAGATACACCGGCCCTACATCTGCTTATTACTCCACTACATCTACTGTTAAATAATTATATATTAGTACATGTTAATAGCATTTTTATATAATGGTATTCTAATATCTAATTTTAGATGTTGAATAGACTAATATTGGTGGTTTCATGGGAACACCTTGTAGTGCCAGTGGAGTTAGACAAACGTACACATAGGTAATAGAATAAAGAGTTTAACTAATGAATTGTACTTAATAGATTTACAATGTAGTTTATATTCATATCGTTGATTACATTGCATTGTACATATTTGAAACTCGAAGCATTACTTCACATTCTATAACTAATAACTAGATGTTGATAGATGACAAAATTTCAACTACAATATAGTTTTTTAGAAAGGGGTATGTGCAGGATCATCATGGAAAAAATAGGCCCTTAAGTGGCAAAAAAATTAGAAGAATCAGAGTTAGGAAACTTGACATAAAAATTTGAATAAGTTATCTATATTATTTCAAAAATATGTAAGAATAGAATCGATAGAAAATTAAATGTAGTTTCTAAACTACTAGGTTTGTTTTAACAAAAAAGAAATCTATTTGGTGAAAATTTGAAATTTCAATGCAGTAGTACTTAAATTTCAGGGAAAAAATAAGAAGTAGGTGTTTGTCTGACCACCCTAACCATAATAAAATGATAATATTTTTTTATAAGATTTTAGAGATAAGTAGAGGACTCATGTCCCGATGTGATGCATATTTTTTGTAATTTTTTGAAAGTAAATAATTAATTATAAATTTTTATTACAACTTTTAAAAAATATAAAAAGCTCATATGTCTGACCACCTTAACTTGGTCAAAACTTCATGAAATTCAATTTTTCTTTTTTTAATCCTATAGTATGTGAAACATAGAATGTGATGCATGTTTTGGATTCAAAAAATGTGATATCGTTTGAAAGCTATAGATGTTTTTCAATTAGTCTATCAATCAGGACTTCAGTCGTAATTTGAATAGAAAATGAATAATCATTACTTATTAAATTCAAAGTAAATCATAATTTATATTTTTGGAAAGTTGAGAATTTCCTTTAAAAACCCTTTTCGTTTCATCAATTTTGGGTAAAAAAAATGTCATCAGCCACATACCCATCATATTGCCACTTTTTGGCCCATCATGATACTGCACATACCCAAATTCAACATAATTAGTGATGTAATTACTTCACAAAGCATAAGTAATAACTAGTAGCAGCTGCCAATTGCATTTGCTTGTCATGGCATTCCATGAGACCACTTTTTACTGAGGTATCTTTCAAATAGTTCACCGCCTTGTCTATGCTATGGATGCTTGGAAGAAATATATGAAAGAATAATAGTAAGAAATAGCATAGAAAAGGAAACTAGTTGTTTGAAAAATTGCCTCAAAGAAATATGGTCTCATGGTGATCTGTCCATCACCATGAGACCCAATTTCTTTGAGGCATATTTTCAAATAGATCACTGCCTTTTCTATGCTACCACATTTTGCATACACGTCTTCCAAAGAATTTTATGAAACAGTTCACTTCCTTGATGATATGCCTAAAAGCCTATAAAAAGGTGCTTTGCAACAAACTATGGATTCTTAAAAAAAATGTATCAAATAATAATAGTACACATACACAAGGAAGTGATTAGTTTGAAAAAATTCCTTGAAATGTGGTCTCATGGTGATGGAATTCCATTCCACCACCATGAGACCACATTTCTTAGAGGCATTTTTTCAAATAGCTCACCGCCTTTTCTATGCTACCACATTTTCCATACATGTCTACCAAAGCATTTTATCAAACAGTTCATTTCCTTGTTGCTATGGCTAAAAGCCTAAAAAAGGTGCTTTCAAACAAGCTATGGATGCTTGGAAAAAATCTATCAAAGTATAATAGTAAGCAATAGCATAGAAAAGGCATTGAGTAGTTTGAAAAAAATACCTCGAAGAAATGTGGTCTCATGGTGATGGAATGCCATTCCATCACCATGAGACCACATTTCCTTGAGGTATTTTTTCAAATAGCTCACCGCCTTTTCTTTGCTACCACATTTTCTAGGAATTTCTACCAAAAAATTTGATCAATCTACTCACTTTATTGCTACTATGGCTAAAAGCCTAAATTATGTGATTTCCAACAAACTATGGATGCTGGGAAAAAATCTGTCAAAGCATAATAGTAAGAAATAACATAGACAAGGCAGTGAATAGTTTGAAAATTTTCCTTGAAGAAATGTTGTCTCATGGTGATGGAATGCCATTCCATCACCATGAGACCACATTTCTTTGAGGTATTTTCTCAAATCTAGCTCACTACCTTTTTTATGCTACATGCATTTTCCATACATGTCTACAAATGCATTTTATCAAATAGTTCATTTCCTTGATGCTATGGCTAAAAGCCTAAGAAAGGTGCTTTCCAAAAAATTATGGATGCTTGGAAAAAATCTATTAAAGCATAATAGTAAGCAACAACGTAGACAAGGCAGTGAGTAGTTTGAAAAAATGCCTCGAAGAAATGTGGTCTCATGGTGATGGAATGCCATTCCATCACCATGAGACCACATTTCTTTGAGGCATTTTTTCAAACAACTCGCCACCTTTTCTATGCTACCACATTTTGCATACCTATCTACCAAAGCATTTTATCAAAATACTCACTTCATTGCTGCTATATCTAAAATCCTAAAATAGGTGCATTCCAAAAAACTATGGATGCTTGGAAAAAATCTATGAAATCATAATAGTAAGCAATATCATACTTAATGAAGTGAGTAGTTTGAAAAAAATTCTTGAAGAAATGTGGTCTCATGGTGATGGAATGCCATTCCATGGCCATGAGACCACATTTCTTTGAGGCATTTTTTCAAACAACTCACTGCTTGAAGAATAGAAATGAACCTGTGTGGTAAATATGTTAGTATCAAAGTAAAATAATAAAAACACACAAATGAAACATTAAACTGAAGAAATTGAAATGAAATTAAATAAACAAGACTTCTTCAGAGCTGTCCCATCTTCCTCTATCTGCAGGGATTTGTTTGAAGTTGCTGCTCTCAGATTGTGTAAGCAAGGCTTCTCCAAATGGCAGTCTGCAGATTGAGTATGCAAAGTTTCTCTATGCTATATGCTGGTGAAGTGAAAATACACGGATATGCATAGGGGCTGTGGATTATGCATAGGGGCTGTGATTTGTGGATGCCATGATATGCTATGATTCTATATTATGAATGCTAAAGACTATGATATAGATGCTTGAAGTCTATTTGCAATTTGGCTATAATTTTCCTGTATGAAAGCTTCTCTGTAATTTCAAAGACCCGACAGTCCTTTTATAGCTTTTTGTAGGGAAAATCCTGGCTAGCAAAGATCAATGGCTATAAGGTTGTCTAGTAGATTTGAATGGTGAGAGATGGAGAGGTTGAGAGGAAGATGGAGGATGTTGGGAGGTTGGAGAGAAGAATGGATGCTTGCCTTCAACCCACCGGAACAAGCTTGCACAAGAATAGAGAAATTTAATTTTTTTGTTTTGGCAGTTTGTTTCACATTTGTTGAAGATAATCCCGAAATTAATTAAATAAGTAAAATAAATTTATTTAATTTCATTTATGTGAGTTTGATTTTTGATTTTAGGACTATAGAAGATTTAATTAAATATTTTGGAATATTTAATTGTGATGTGACTTTAGAAGATTTTAATTAAATATTTTTGAATATTTAATTGTGAATAGATATTAGAAGAATTTAATTAAATATTTTGAGATATTTAATTGTGAATGGATATTAGAGAAATTTAATTAAATATTTGGAAATATTTAATTGTGAATAGATATTAGAAGAATTTAATTAAATATTTTGAAATATTTAATTGTAAATAGATATTAGAGGAATTAATTAAAAGAGAGGAATATTTAATCTTTATTTGAATAAAATATTCAAGCCAAGATTATTGATAATTAATATAAATAAATCATAATGTTTATTTAATTAATTAAGAAATGAATAAGAAAAGATGATTAAATAAAATTATTTATTTAATCCAAATGAAAGAATGAACAATATAAATAAATTATTTAGATTTATTTATACGTAGATCGAATTCAAAGATTTAATTAAATATTTAAAATATTTAATTAATTACTAGACTATTGTGATGTGACCATTTTTAGGTGTATACATTTTGCCCCTCTTTGAAGTGATGTGTTTTCACACATTGCTTCAAATAATTTTGAAATTTGCCCCAGAAATTTGAATGTCGAATGTTGATAGGTATATTCCCCCTCGAACGATGAATTGATAAGATTTTGATTTTTGTGAATTTTTGTGAATTTTTAGATTTTTTATGATTTTTTTTTTGTGAATTTTTTTATTTTTATGATTTTTAAGATGTCGATTCATCGTTCGAAAATAATGATGTGAAGAAATTGACCCGAAGAGATGTGAAATGAAAAATTGATGATCAAAATTGCCCCTGCTATGTTAAAATGTGATAAAAATGCATGACTTTTGCCATTAAATAGGTGTAAAATGTCATTTTCCATGTCATTTTCCATTTTAACCTAGTAAAAATTGTAAATTTTGAGCTCTGGAGAGATAATTATGGCACTTCCGATTCACCAGCACCGTTTCGAGCGCATCCGACGACATCAGCTGCCGACACACTATGAACCCCCGGTATGTATCTCGTGAAACTCCTGCTTTTTGAAATTTTTTTGTTCATTGCACATTCATCGAAGTTTTGAGTATGAAATAGTGAGTTTTAGCGCCCTTAATAATTTTCATAGCGCCCTTGATTATTTCTATAGCGCATTTGTTTCTGTAGCGAATATGAGGCTTTTTGTAGTGCCCTTAATCCTTTTCATAGTGCATTTAATTTTGTAGTGCCATTAATGATTTATATAGTGCCATTGATTAGTTCTGTAGTGCCCTTGATCTTGTAGCGCCCATGATGAATTCTGTAGTGCCCATGACCATTTTCATAGCGCCCATGATTGGATGTTGTTGTGATAAATAACTTTGTTCCCAAAGTTGTTGGAAAACAAATAATAGTTGATAAATTTTCTTTTAAAGTTGTTAAAAACAAATAGGACCGATAAGTTTGCTTCTAAAGTTGTTAAAAACAAACGTGATTTTGATTATTTGCTTTCATGAAAATGAAAAACAAATAGTTTGATTGAATATGTTTGCTTCTAAGGTTGTTAAAAAACAAATGTGATTTTGATTATCTGCTTTCCATGATGATGAAAAACAAATAGTTTCATTAATCGTGATGATTAGATATTGATTTTGTTTTGTCATGATGATGTTGCAACAGGAGAGATTGGGCGTTTTGTAGTTACGGGAGACATTTCTGAGTACATGGACATTGATTCCACATCTGTTACAATCAGATCAGGATGTGATCGAGGCATGTGGATTGACTTCATTGCTTGACATGCCTGAGGTGCACCTCAACATAGCTTTATTAACAGCACTCGCTGAGCGGTGGCATAGTGATACCAACACATTTCATTTACTGATCGGAGAGATTATAGTGACCCCAAAGGATGTGTACCGTATCTTGAGGATCCCAATGATGGGAGAGATAGTGGTCTTTGATAGCCGAGAGGCTAGAGGCACTGATTCTTTGAGGAGGATTTTCAAAGATGATCAGATTGTTGGATACTTCATCCCATGGGGCGAGATGGCAGATTCATATCCACCCTTACCGTCTGTACTTGCAGGTTTCATTGGAGGAGTTTTGTGCCCCGACCATAGGTCGAAGGGGTTCGCAGTCGGGTGGGGTTGGGTTCTGGAGAGTATGGTGATGCAGGGGACATGGTAGGCATGGGGGACATGCATGCTTGCTCACTTCTATAATGAGTTACATCATATTGTATATGGTAGAGGCCGACGTTTTGTTGTTGGTTGCTTGTTATTATAGATATGGGCATGGGAGCACTTTTCCATTATGTGACCGCTGAATCGTGGATGATGACCTGTCGGTAGATAGTTCAGATGGGGATATGCCAATATTATTGCTCAGCTGAGACTGGGCAAACTAGATCATTGGCAGCGTCTCTTAGATGGTCTCGATATAGTATGTTGGCGACCATATGTAGATTGTGAGGCATGGCCAGAGGATGCAAGGGAGATGCCCTATGTCTATACATCCAGATACCTTATTGGCCGTACTTCATGGATTATTGAGAGATTTCTTGCTGGACGAGTATGTCGGCAGTTTGGTCGGATTCAGGGTATGCCTATGGGTTCTGCCATTTATGCACAATGACAGCCAGAGCTTGCAGTATGGGGTCCACAGATTTCATATGAGGCAGCGGTGGTAGAGTTCACCAGTTTAGGAGTTGTGATGTGGGATTACCGAGTTGATTTCCTTGATGTAGGGACGATGCCAAAGTATAGTCAGTATGTGTTAGAGCATCCTACACCACATATGTTTGATCCTAATGAGCCTATTGTACGAGTTGCTATACAGAGACCACAAAGAGGTGGTCAGAGACGATAGATAGAGGCAGCTTCAGAGGGTGATGATTTAGAGGGAGGTGATGATGATGAGGAGAGTGGAGATAATGATGATGATTCAGAGGGAGATGATGATGATGAGGAGGGTGGAGGAGATGGTGATGGTGGGAGAGGTGATAGAGGTGGTAGGAGAGGTGGTAGGAGAGGTGGTAGAGGTGGACCATGGATAAAACATACTGATCCATCACCTTCAGTAGATCTAGTGGTGTCAGGTTAGATATCCTCTTTATAGAGTACAATGCAGAGCTTATAGAGTCAGCTAGCACAGGCACAGACCTTGATTACACAGCTTTAGGGATAGTTGACCTTAGTTACTACTGAGAGGGATACAGCCAGACAGCGGGGTGAGCAAGCCATTGCTTTGGCGAATAGTCTATAGAGAGTGGCAACGAGTACCTTGCCTGGTGACATGATGAGAGAGGTGACCAGAGCCACCCGGGAGGCTAAGTTCTATAGGACCAGATATCATGATACAGTTCCACGTGAGTAGAGGGAGAGTTATACACAGTCACAGGCTACTCATAGTCACTCTAGGACTACCAGCAGGGGTGTGACACAGCCATTACCTCCAGGAGGGCCATCAGGGACAGGTGGAGCAGGTCCATCAGGTGCAGGTGGTACAGGTCCCAAACCAACACCATCAGAGGATAGCATTGCCTAGTGCATTGTACATGATGTTTTTGTTATACTCTGTTTAGACATTTGTATACACCCTGAGATGATCTCATTTTTGATGATGTTATATCATGTATGATTGACATCTTTGTATATTTTGACATTCATTTTTTAGATATATGAAATGCAACAATGATTTATGATGAATGGATGGATTTTGTATATATGCATGATGTGTTATGATATGATAGTTTCTCAATTTTTATGCTTATGATGTATATATATGCAGGAGTGAAATCTATTGATGAATGATTATATGAATATGATGGATGATATAATTTATGAATGTTTATAAATGTTTTAATTATGATGTACACTTTGTTTTTTTTATTTTTCTGATGCAAATATGTATGAAAAATGTATGAAATGATGTTTTTGTGAATGTCAAAATGTACTCAGTCATTTTATTCAAAAAGATATGAAACACTTGATACTTTGCCAGGTTTTGGGAAAATCTATAAATGCAAAATGCAGATTCTAACATGAATGCAATCTATACTAACCATGCAGTATATTCGTACAATATTGCCATTCTAAGAGCTTATTTGTGCTTTTTGTATCATCATAGAGAATTGAAATGTTGAAAGTTAATACAAGCATCAAAGGGTATGTTAGCGCCAGTGATGACCTAAAAATTGCTTTCATGATTTTTGATATAGCAAGATAATACAAGCATCTAGGTATAATTGAACCGAGATGACCTGAGTATTGCTTGCATAAACAGACAAGAGTTAACCTGTTTCCCATGCAAATTCTGAAATGTCATCAATGATACTTAGTAGAGCATGTCTCACGACTAATTTGCATAGTACTAATGATTTCGTCGCAAACAACGGACAAAGAAAAATCACAACCCTTCCTTGCTTTTCTAGTTCAGTACATCATCAAATTGCTCCAGAGATATGATAGAAAATCAAACAACCACTCAAATCTTGCCTAAAATATTTCAAACATTATCCAGATTAAGATCATCTAGTCTTGATTATCATCATTGATGTTCTTGTTTTGATGTTTGTTTGGATCATGTTGTTTTGATTTCAATTGGCATTGAATAAGCATGTTGTGGTTGATTTGATACGACAATGTTTGTTGCATTTTGACAAACTGTCTTGTGTCTATTTGTGATGTTTTAAAAGCTTGTTGCCCCTCTCTTGTTTAATCTGTGTTGCTTCCCCCTGTGTAAACACAACCTAAAGATTATGGATATGTACAAATTTCATCAAGCCATGATGAAACACAAGGATTCCCGTTGTATGATATGGATATGAAAGATATGTATAGATGATAGATATGGATAAATGAAAGATATGGTATGAAAGGCATGGATAAGATATATGATGTTCAAGAAGATCCTTAACCTTGTCAAGATCAAAGGAGGAAATGTAAGGAATGGGCATAGAAAGGATAATGACCATGAATGATAAGATGGATGAAACTTTTCCCTAAATGTAGAGTGCAAGAGGAATATGGAAGATAGGATATGGATGATAGGGAGATGGAGGAAGGACTTAAGCATCAAGTTTCACAACCAAATATCCCTCTAATAAACCATGGCAATGCAAATTAGAATCCTAAATGTTGGTAGATTAATAATAGAAGAATCTAAGGACTTATGCAAAAGTTTGGATTAAAGGAGAATGATGGGGGATGAATGTTGGATAATGGATAGGAGGTTGGAAAACCTATTGATGGATAGATGGAAAGGTTGAAAAGATCAACATTGGCACACACCTTGAAGGGTGGTGGAGTGATGAAGGAAAAATGGATTTGGAAGGTGATAAGTTATTAGATGGAAAATTGGAGGAAGCTTTTAGATTAGCAAATTTGGATGCCAATTTAGAGTTTATTGCTTCTATGAGACTTTTAGGAATCCACATGACTTTTGACTTTGAGTTTTGCTTTGTGGACCTTTGTGACCTTTGACATTTTTCTTTTTGATTTATGGACCTTTGTGGTTTTTGAAATTTGCCTTTTTTCTTTGATGGACCTTTGTGGCCTTTTAGATTTTTCTTTTGATTTTGGATCAAATTTTCTTTTATTTTTGCATGACTCTTTGGGGAGAAATGTTGATCCTTTGATACATGTCGAGTTTTATGTAGAAGCTTTTGATATTTGGCACCCAAATTGCTTCCAAGAGCAATGGAAGGGGTGGATTGAGGTGAACGATATGGAGGTATGATGGATGAGTTAATGAAAGAAGAATTTTGAAAGTGGATCAAGGATGTGTGCCTTTGTTGTTCTTGAAGAATAGGAGATGGAGAAATGTGGGACCCTAATATGGATGGAAGGGTTGATGAGCTAGGGTTGGAATGATAAGGACTAAGGATAGATGGAAGGTTTGATTAACTAGGATAAGGACCTAGGATAGATGGATTTTTTGATGGACTAGGATAAGGACCTAGGATGGATGGAGAGTTTGATGGACTAGGATACCTAGGTTGAGCATGAGGTGTATAACCAAGGCCATGAGAATATGGATGTGCTTGGACAGAAAGGGGTTCTAGGATACCTTGCTCATGAACGCCTAAACCTTATCCTTTGTAATTCATAATTTCACACATTTGTTTACCAATGGAATATGTATTGTTTTTGAAACAAGATGCAAATTGTCCATTTTGAGGAGGATATGATATGGATGAGAGGATATGTTTTGGAAGTAAACCAGAATGGATAAAGGTGGAGGATCCCAATTTATAGGTGTGGGGTTCATGGATAATGTGAATAGGTGTAATAGGCTCTTGACATGGGGATAATGGGGTGTTTTGATCTTGACTTGGAAAAGGATTCTGAAGTGGTATGAAAGCCATATCTTGATCATGAGAAGAATAATCATCTTCATGGGATGAAAGGGTATCCTTAAATGGAAGCATATATTGATCTTGATGAGGAACGGAATCGTGAGATTTTGTAGAAATCATATATTGATCATCAATTGGTAAGACATCATTAGATAGGACAAAAGAACTATTGTGCTCTTGTGATGCAATAGAATCATGGGATGGTATGGATTGATTAGATGAGGTGGACGGAGAACTTGGAAGAATACTTGTCTCTTGAGATGGAAGGGAATTATCATGGGTGAATAATGAAAGGAGGGGATCATCATATGGTCCTTTAGAGATGGGATCTTGATCAAAGATAGGAAGGGTTTGTAGAATGTTTTGATCGAGATGTGTAGATTGAAATGAATCATTGGATGTAAAGGATATGATAGAAGAAGGTGATTGAATGGAATCGTTATCTTGAGTGAAAGAGTCGTGAGGTTCATTTTGAATTATGGGGGATGAAGATAAATGCATGACATGACAGGATTGGTCAATTTTATTTGATGTCTTAGCTTTGGGCTTCTTATATAACCTTTGCAAAGATTCAAAAACATTGAATTTGGATGATGTTGCTTATGGAGGAGAAGAGGTTACATTCATATTTCCATCAAAGGACTTTGTAGTTGTGCCCCCTTTTATTTCCTTGATTTGCCTTTGGAGTGCTCTTGTTTGTTGGGGAAGACTACTAAGATCATTTAATGGAGTTTTAGTCTTTTCAGGATCTTCCTTAATTTTCTCCATATTGTAGTTAGAGGGCAATTTGGCACCTTGGTTTGATAGGAAAAGAAAGTAGCCTTCTTTATCTCGCTCTAACATCTTGTCCAAAATTTGGTGAAACTATGGATCCTGTTCAACTTCTTGAATCATTTCATCAGTTATTTCATCATTTGAACTATTCCCAGTATGAAACCTATGAAAAGGATTTTTTCCCTATCACCCATGTTGTAAAGTGGACAACAGGCATATGCTTTTGAAATGTTCTTCTAGACTTAGATCATAGTTTTATAAGTGCAAAAATGATGATGTCTTGATCTGATAAGATGAAAATCTTATGATATGATCAAATGACGTTTCTAACTCTTGATTGTGGCTTCCAAGATGAAAGGATATCAGAATCTTGTTGGGGAAGTTGAATCAATAATCAAAAACTTGTTTGAAAAGATGCACTATTTTGAGATTTGATCCTAGTCTCAAAAAATGATAAGTGTGATCAATGTAATTGTGAGTTTTGGATGATCTTTACTAAATTAATGTATTGAAAACACATCAAGCAAGTTGTAGAATAGTTGTTTTAAGCCCTATGCTAAACATGAAGTGTATGATCAAAATGTTGTTCAAAAATTATTTTCACAAGTTTCACACATGATAAGCATTTCAAATAGACTCACTCTTAGTACTCGGATAGGTCATCAGAGTAATCAACAGCCCACATCTTAGAACTGTGTCGACTCACACAGCCGTGTCACCCACAAAAGGGCGCCCGTGTTTTTGTCTTTTCCAGATGCGTACTTAGAGTGACAGAAGTGGATACCGGATCCCCTGAGAAAATAGTCCTTGGCAGTTATATGGTGAGTATCTTGGGGGTAGATTCTTCCCTCCCCTGCACTATGATTATTATGATGTTCAGAAACTAACTTCGGTTGGATACTACACTAAATTCGTAGTAAGGGTTTCTGTTCAGTGCAGCAAATTATATACTCCCTCGAGAGACCTCCCTACCTTTAGAACAAAGCCTTTGGGGATGGTTATCAATGTACACTGCCGTCAAATGGGATTTTCATCAACCATCTGCATTTGATTAAAGTGGGTTGGAAAACTTGGCTTTAGTTGTTCCCACTTAGGTCGTTCCCATAGGGTGAGTACTTTTTCCCACTACGGTAGGCCTTCTAAAAGGTTTTAACAAAGCTGAAAATTGCATAAAGGGAAATAGATGAGTTTGGCATTTTGATCACCCAGTTAAGGGGAGAGCATAGGCCTATCACCCTTTAAGCAAAGCAAACAAAGATTCAGTTTTAAGCCCAAAATAAAAATTTGCTATGCTAGGTGAAGATGTTGCTTCACAAAAACATGGAGTTCCTTTTAGTCCCAAATTGAAATAATGAAGTGATTATCCTAGGATTGCTTCATTTTAAATTATGTGACTACCCTAGGATTGCTTCATTCTAATTAAGTGACTATCCTAGGATTGGTTTTTTTATTTTATTTTTGTTAAATAATAAATAAATAAATAATTATTTTTTTAGAGCTCTTACTGGTCACGGTCGTGTCGGATCCAGTCAAATCCTACTTTAGTTACAAATTACAAATGCAGGTTTTGAAAAATCTATGCTAAAAATTGTGCTAAAACAGACATCATGGGTGCTGCAGAATACTTCACGGGCACTACATGATGCTTTAAGGGCGCTGCAGAATTCTTTAATGGCACTGTAGGATGCTTCAAGGGAGCTACAGGATGCTTCACATGAGCTGCAGGATGATTCAAGGGCGCTGCAGGATGTCTTATAGGCGCTGCAGGATGCTTCAAGGGCACTGGAGGATGTCTTATAGGCACTGCAGGATGCTTTAAGGGTGCTGCAAGATGCTTCACGGGCATTGTAGGATGCTTTAAGGGCATTGAACTGGGTATGAATTTTCTTGAAGCGTGTTTATTGCACTAATCCGTTGTTTTTGGCCATAACCTGTCATGAAAATCTGCAATAAAATGTTAAAATTGGGGCAAGACCCCACGGTGGGCGCCAAAATTGTGTGGTAAATATGTTAGTATCAAAGTAAAACAATAAAAACACACAAATGAAACATTAAACTAAAGAAATTGAAATGAAATTAAATAAACAAGACTTCTTCAGAGCCGTTCCATCTTCCTCTATCTACAGGGATTTTTTTGAAGCTGCTGCTCTCAGATTGTGTAAGCAAGGCTTCTCCAAATGGCAATCTACAGAATAAGTATGCAAAGTTTCTCTATGCTATATGTTGGTGAAGTGAAAATACACGGATATGCACAGGGGCTGTGGATTATGCATAGGGGTTGTGATTTGTGGATGCCATGATATGCTATGATTCTATATTATGAATACTAAAGACTATGCTATAGATGCTTGAAGGCTATTTGCAATTTGGCTATAATTTTCCTATATGAAAGCTTCTCTGTAATTTCAAAGACATGACACTCCTTTTATAGCTTTTTGCAAGGAAAATCCTGGCTGGCAAAGATCAATGGCTGTGAGAATGTCTAGTAGATTTGAATGGTGAGAGATAGAGAGGTTGAGAGGAAGATGGAGGATGTTGGGAGGTTGGAGAGAAGAATGGATGCTTGTCTTCAACCCATGGGAACAAGCTTGCACAGGAACAGAGAAATTTAATTTTTCTGTTTTGGCAGTTTGTTTCACGGTTGTTGAAGATAATCCCCAAATTAATTAAATAAATAAAATAAATTTATTTAATTTCATTTATGTGAGTTTGATTTTTGATTTTAGGACTATAGAAGATTTAATTAAATATTTTGGAATATTTAATTGTGATGTGACTTTAGAAGATTTTACTTAAATATTTTTGAATATTTAATTATGAATAGATATTAGAAGAATTTAATTAAATATTTTGAGATATTTAATTGTGAATGGATATTAGAGAAATTTAATTAAATGTTTGGAAATATTTAATTGTGAATAGATATTAGAAGAATTTAATTAAATATTTTGAAATATTTAATTGTAAATAGATATTAGAGGAATTAATTAAAAGAGAGGAATATTTAATCTTTATTTGAATAAAATATTCAAGCCAAGATTATTGATAATTAATATAAATAAATCATAATGTTTATTTAATTAATTAAGAAATGAATAAGAAAAGATGATTAAATAAACTTATTTATTTAATCGAAATGAAAGAATGAACAATATAAATAAATTATTTAGATTTATTTATATGTAGATCGAATTCAGAGATTTAATTAAATATTTAAAATATTTAATTAATTACCAGACTATTGTGATGTGACTATTTTTAGGTGTATACAGAACCCTTTAGCCAAAATTCCCCTTCAAATTCTTTTACAGGTCCTCATCCCCATCCTCAATTTACCAATCCATGGAACCTTCCACCTTTTATTCCACTTGTTCATGTCCCCATCCCTCCCTCTTCATGTCATGATCGCCCTCCATCTCATAACCAAGAGGACACTATAGCATCCACCCCATCCCTGCATAGTACCATAGAGAAGGAAATGAACTATTTGAAAAAATGCCTCAAAGAAATGTGGTCTCATGGTGATGAAATGCCATGACACATTTGTTTGTAATGGAATTCCATCACCATGAGACCCCATTTCTTGAGGAATTTTTTCAAATAGTTCACTGCCTTCTCTATGCTACCATAGTTATCGTACATGTCTACCAAAGCATTTTATAAAATGATTCACCGCCTTGCTGCTATGGGTAAAAGCCTAAAAAACAGGTGCTTTTGAACAGGCTATGGATAGGGAAAATAGTAAGCATGATAGTTAGAAATATATAATTTAATTTAAGTACTCAAATTTTTGTTCATTATCTCATACATTATAAGCCATGATGTGCATCACTATTGTACTTTGTCATGATTGAATAATTAAATGTTGTTTTATTTTCAAACGTTGGAAGCAGACACACCTCCAAATGTTCATAGGGAAATGGAGCTTGGTGTTTCATCTGCTATCGCTTGTGATAATGAATGTGGTACAAAATTCTGCACCACATTCATGGCTCTATTTTTGAACCCTAAAATCTAGCAAAAATTGACAAAATTTCAAAAGATGGGTGATCCCACAATAGTGGCTTACACTTTTTGGCCAAACTTGACATTGAACTAAACTTTTTTAACTAAATCTTCACTTTGAAACACCTATAGCTGCTAAACCATGAGAAATTTGAAGATGATGCAAACTAGTGATTTGTGACATTTTGTTTGTAGATTCTAAATATATATTTTTTTAAAAAAATTAGAAATAAATTGCATTTCTTTTTTGCATCTCCCTCGATAACTAGTTTTTAATAGTAAACACCATTTTTAAAGAGTGATGGTGACTGTATAACAACTAACATTTTTTCTGTGAAGGATAAATTCTATTTTTTTGAAATTAGATTTGTAACTATGATATTTAGCAACTTCATTTGGTTTCATAGTTTTTTATTGAATATTTTTTTCTTAACTAAGTTTTGAAGTCAAACAAAAATACAACTTAGACATAGGTGGACCATATAACACAACTTTTTTGTATGTATCGAAATTCCTTTTTTTTTTGTATCAAGATATCAATACTAAACACCTAGATATTTTTTAGAATTTTTTTTTTTATAATCTACTATTTTTCCACATGTGCAAAATAGAGAGTTTGATTTTTAGTGAAAAACCTATGTTTAATTAAACTAAAAAAAATACCTAATAAAACCAAAATATACTAAAATTATACTTGATGGAGAGCTCAATTTGAGTATTATAATCCTTCAGTTTGGTTTGTCAAGTTGATTCCATTATGATCCTCAACCTAAGCTTCGAAACCCAAAATTTTGCATAAAATTCTAGATGGAGGGGAGCAAGTGGAACACCCCCCTTCTAGAAAACCCATTAAGGTGTTCTAGTGAATCCCCCCTTCTAGTGAACCCCCACAAATTTTTGTTTGAGCACCCAAGCAATTATTGTTCGGCAATCTAATTGTAACCCACTTATGTGGGGATCACCCCAGATAGGGTACACAATACATCATCTGAGCTGACTGGCTGCTTGTAGCTCTGAAGTCATGCTCCCCAATGATTGGCCTCAAAAATTATTGCCATAGTTTTTTTGCTTCTCACCTCTAGCTCTCTCCTATCCTCTAAAACTATCAAAATCCAAATGCACAAATAATGAATTATGCCACCCAAGGGCCTATTTATAGACCTCTAATGACCTAATCAACCCCCCTTTTTGCACTAGACACACTATCTGTGTCACCCTATGGCTAGTATTATTGGCGAAATGACCCTAAAACTATGTTTTTTCATCGTGATTAGACTTAAACACATTAAATCGACTTGTCAAAAAAATTGGCAATTTTTTCAAAAAAATTATGAAATTTCCCAAGGGGGCACCACACTATCTCGTTGTTGAACTGATGCATAATTGGACAAACTATGAGTAGAATTTTCTTGATTTTCTTTGAAATAATGCTTAAAATTGCACTGAATCAAAGAGGGGAAAAATATCGACACTTAAAATTGACCTAGCCTGGAAGTAATGTTTTTACACTAATTGTCATCTTATCCTAAATGATTAAATAATTCTTAATTATTTAGTTATTACTAATTTCATAATTCTACTATTAATTAAGTAATTTAATATTATTTAATTAATTCACTTTACTATTAATCTTCCCTGATTAATTAAATAAATTTTATTTATTTAATTACATTCCTAATTGTTGTTATTCTTCTAAACTAGTTAATTAAACTAAATAATTAATTTCATTATTTATCCATAAATTTCTCAACAGTATCCATTCTCCATAAATAAATAAAATTATGTATTTTATTTATTAAATCCTACTTGCACATTCCTTTAATGATTAATTCATTTAATTAATTAGTAAATCTCATGCATCTCTACCTCATTCCTAACTAAGACTTACTCTAGTCTACTAATTAATCAATTCCACTTCATTGCTCAATTAATTCAGTTCATTCCGACTTAGTCTAAGTTAACAGATCAATCAAATCCCTTAACTGAATCTTGCAAATAGTTAACTATAATGATGCAACTAGTTGCAGCTAGTTAACTGGTCAATCAATTCCTCTCATTGATACCACCATGGATCTCTTCAATTCTTCTTTTGATCTTGACTATCCATCCAAATCAAAATTTTCTATAAAATCAACCTTCATCTTTATTTGAAGGCTAAACATGATCTTTGATATTTTCTATGATATTCATATTCATATCAATTTGAGTTTATTTCAATTTGTGCACACATAATTTCTCAGAGCAACAAAGGCTTAGCAAGAAAAATGGAGAAGAACAATAGAGGTGATATAATGATGACATAGCAAAGAAGGTATTGCTTTGATTTACTAATTTTGTATGTTACATTGTGCTTCATTTATAGATTAGACTTGGATTTTTTGAATCTATATGCTTTGTGGTTCTTGGTTATCGTTCTTGCTTATTTATCCTAATTTTTGGTCATATAGTTAGCATATTACATTGTATAACTAGCGGCGAGTAGGTGTATACAGTTAAAGTATTTCAACCACTTCCTCCTTCCTTTGTATAAATGAAGTGGTATACATCAAATAGTAATATCAATCTTTGTGGTCTTGATTTTTCACAAATCACCTTGCAATTTGAAAAATATATTCCATTATGATCCTCCAACATTATATTAACTTTCAAAAAGTTTCTAAATTGTTATCAAGCTTAATAGGATTACACTCAATTTCACTATTGATGACTTGTGCCATCTTTCCAAATATTGTAATAGCGAAGGAACACACATCAATGTACATTGAAACTAGGGGTACTTATAGTGGAAACCACAAGAAGATGCATCAAACCATCATCACTACAATTAATTTGAGAGAGTCACATGCAAAATTTTGGTTGTCCACAAATTTCATAAAACATTGAGTTATGTGTCATCTACGCGATAGACTAAGATCATTCCTAGGTGAGAAGTTGCTATTTCAACATAACTCATTTAATCATTTGGAGGGTATCAAGTTAGCAATATGAATAAGAAGTTAAGATTGAGAATTGCATTATAATATCTTTTGAATTTTGTAATTAAATGATTGAAGCATGGCATGTTCACTGCAATCTATTCCTGATTCTAATTCAATAAAAGATCATATCATTGTTGTATAGTATCAATGAATTTTTAATTGTATGATTGAGTGTTGTTTATCTCATTGCATGGTTGAATAATCTTTCATTATATTCTCTAACCATGATTAGATCAACTACTGAAGGGAAAAAAATTAATGGTAAAAACAATCCTCGAAGTCATTCTACTTGGTTGGTCAAAGATGGCTTACATGATTGATATCCTCAAACATTATCGAGGAAGTGAAACTAATTGACACCAGTTTTGAGGTGATAAATTATAATCATTGTTACGAGTAGTTTCATTATAGCTGAACTGAATAGCCAATGCGGGTCACTCAACATCACTGGCTAAAATGAGTGTTGAACCGATCAAATGGGAGACTGCAGATCTTGTTAAGGTCGAGGCGATTCCTCACTCTCCACAACCTACACCAACTACCTGTTTTCCGGATTAGTGGTACTTGAGGAGGATAGCCTAGGGCGGTGTGGAGCTTTATAAACAAGAATGTTCATAGCTGTGGACTATGCTACAAATTTCGAGGCTTGGGTGGTTTATTCTGTGACCGTGGAATAGATATTTCACTGCATTTCCTTTCTCATGAAAAGTGGCTCTGTGTAGAAAGTTCCGAGGAAACCTTTCTGCTCTTGGAAGTTCCTTTCTGATCAAGCCAATATGATTGGAGATACTCATATCAGTTCTTCAGATCCTTCTGCCAAGTTCATACAGGGTATGGAAATTTATTGCTAAGATCGTTTTGAGATAAGGCAATCTGTAAATCTCCAATCTTCTAACATTGTCTTTGCTTTCCAAAAACGGTGATCAGATATGTCACTAGTGGTGCTTTTGAGCCTAGGATTGTGGTAGTTGACAAACAGCGTTTGTTTTGTTTTGTTTTTTTTCCCTTATTGAAACAATGTATAATAATACCATAACGAGGCAACAAAATGTTGCTGGAGAGATTACAAAAACGTAGCAAATCGGGCTAGAATCTGGAAATACAGTCACTTAACAAAGTTACAAGACATCAAACTCAACAACAATGTACAGCTGAACCATCAAATTCTGAATTTTAAGAAGCGCTGAAGCTCTTTTGAACAAATTGCAACATTTCTGTGAAGCTGCAAAATCTGCCATTTAATCTTCTCCAAATGATTGCTGATCTTCATATCAACTTTGTCACCTCCCTGCAATTGAGAACATAGGAAAACAATTTGCAAAATAATGTCAAACTAAAACCTTAGCATTCCTAAATCCAGATGAACATTATTTTTAGCAAAAACAATCAAACATCTACTTTTCCATAAATAAAATAAGGTAGTTAACAAACAGTTGAACTGCTACTGCACTTTCTTATGTTTAATTAGCTTGTAGTTCCTTTTTAAGGTTCTTTAGGTTTCTGTGTCTTTTCTGAGTATCTTCAGTTTTTATGTGTTATGTATGCTTTTGTTTATTTTGGCTTTTAATTTTATATTACCATTTCAAAACTACTGAAGTGGGCATTCAAAAAACCTAACAAGAACTAATAAATAACTACTAATTAAAAAGCTAGAGGGTTATTCATCAAATCTATGAAACATTTTGTTAGAATAATTTTTTTAAATTGTATTGTTTAAATTAAATTTTATAATAAAATATAATTTATTGTTAGTTTGAAGGTTCTACAACATTTTTTATTTAGTTATTGTCTGAATCAGTCAGATTTTCTTTTATGTTTTTCAGAAAATAATGTTTGTCACAAAGGTTCAAATAATTTCATGTTTGAGATGGAAGCACAAATCTAAATTGATTAACTTTTCAGAAAAACCAAAGACCAATGTTACTCATGACCTCATCCCTTATAACATTAAAAGACCTTGCATACAACAAAATTTAATCCTACTCAAAACCCTTCACCAAGAGAACAAAATCCCTTTGATTTTCACCAAAAAAATATTTATCTGAAAATGTCAGTGTGTTTTTCTGAAAATATCCATTGAAAAGGCACCATTTAAAATATACTTTGCTAGTGCAGCTCGTATAGTTATTATATAATGAAGTCTTACCACTTCTAGCATTGCAGTAATCCTTTAGATTTAATTTCAGGACATCATACCTCCAAAGCCTCAAATAACTCTTGCAATTGATAAGCGATTTTCAAATGTTTTTTTATGATGGGAAACCCCTTTATATATTGTAATTGTATCCGGGTTTTAATTTGGCAAGAGAAAAGCTATGAGAAATGTTATAATAATATATGTAAAATGGTAAATTAGGTTATGATTGAGAATTAATGCATGGTGATGTCTTTCTTGTGTACTTCCAGCGGAGATCCAATTTTGCTTTAATGCTTTTTTTAATTTTCATTAGTATTTTCCCTCTTTGAATAAAGCATGCGTTGCATGCTCAGTCTTAAAGATTTGATTTAGTTTTTTTGTTTTACTGCCAATAAAAGCATGCTTTGTATGCCCTGTTTTTGGGTATTCATGCTCTATTTTTAGTGTTGATCGAACTCTTTTTAGATCACTCTCTTTGTATTTTCATTTTGGCTGTAGCTGCAATAACAGAAAAAAAAACTCTGTTTTTCAAAACAGAGCAGATTAGTGTGTGTCTAAAAAATAATTTATTGAATGAATTTCTTCCATGATTATTAAGAGGTTTTGAACAGTGTTGCATGATGATCTATTTTTTATAACTGTATTTTTCCTTTTTCCTTCTGCTGTTCAATTCATTGCATCAGCTGGTTTTAGAGGAGAGGCATTTATTTTTTCAAATCTACATTTGGTATCAGAGCAGGTATTTTTGTTTTGGGTTTAAGATCTAGCTGTTCGAATTTTGCCAAAGATTATCATGTCGAATTCTAACAGCTTGCCCATTCCAGAATTTGATGGTAATGAGTATGATTATTGGTGTATAAAAATGATGACATTTTTAATAGGAAAAGACTTGTGGGAGATTGTTGAATCAGGTTACCAGGAGCCAGCTGATTGGAATGCCCTCCCAGTCAATGAAAGAACAGCAAGGAAGGAAGCTAAGAAAAATAATTTTCAAGCATTGTTTCATATTCAAATAGCTCTAGACAAGAGTTTATTTCCAAGAATTGCAGGTGCAAAGACCGCTGAGGATGCCTGGAAGACTCTAAAAGAAGCTTACCAAGGCAGTGATCAGGTCCAAGTTGTTAAGTTACAGACATTGAAAAGAGAATTTGAGAATTTAAAAATGCAAGAAGGAGAAAGTGTGAGTGAGTATTGTGTCAGAGTAAAAGATGTGGTCAATAAGATGGCTACACTTGGAGAAACTGTGAACACAGAGGTTCTGATAAAAAAGGTGTTGAGATCTCTCACACCAAGATGGAATCACGTTGCCATAATAATGGAAGAAAGTAAGGATTTGACAACCCTTCAATTCGATCACCTTGTTGGATCGTTGATCTCACATGAAGAAAGATTAAAAGATTATTTTGGAGAAAGTATTGAGAAAGCCTTTTCCTCCAAAGTACAAATCACAAAGAATGATGATGGCAGCAGTAGTAGCAAAAGCAATCAAAGCCAAGGTAAAAGTCAAAATCAGAATAATTCAAGAGGTAGAGGCAGAAGTTTTTCAAGAGGAAGAGGTGGTTCAAGAGGCAGAGGTAGAGGAAGATTTGATAAAAGGAATGTTCAATGTTACCATTGTAATAGGTATGGACATTTTGAAAGAGAATGTAGACTAAAAGAAGGTAATAATGTTAATTATGCTCAAGAAAGTTATGAAAATCCTCCAGATAATTTATTCTTATCTTATTCTAAAAGTGAAAATACTAGTAAAGATGTTTGGTACCTAGATTCTGGATGCTCTAACCATATGTCAGGAAATGGGAAGTTGTTTTCAACAAAGGATGAAAGTTTCAAGTCAAAGATTCAGCTCGGTGATGATAAATCATTGATGGTTGCTGCAAAAGGAATTATGGAGGTCCACACAAAAGAAGGTATGAAGAGTGTTAAAGATATTTATTACACTCCTGAGTTAAAACATAATTTGTTAAGTGTTGGACAATTATGTGAGAAGAACTATAGAGTTGTTTTTGAAAATAAGAAATGTACAATTTTTGATAAGAGTCAGGGAAACAGAGTAGTCACAGTTGTTCCTATGACGAAAAATAGGATGTTTCCATTGAGATTTGGTGAAAATAACAGCAGCCTTGCCAATATGGCATTTGAGGATACAAGTTGGCTATGGCATCTAAGGTATGGCCATTTAAACTTTCACAGTTTGAAGCTTTTGACCTCACAAGCATTAGTTGCTGGTTTGCCCAAGGTTGAAGAGCACAAGGAGGTTTGTGAAGGATGTGCAAAAGGAAAGCATGCAAGGGAAAGGTTTCCAAAAGGCACTGCATGGAGGGCCCATTACCCCCTTCAACTTGTTCATTCAGATATCTGTGGACCGATGCAAACAAAGAGTTTGGGTAAGTCATCATATTTTCTCACTTTTATTGATGATTACTCACGAAAATGTTGGGTATATTTTTTGAAGGCTAAGGATGAAGCCCTTGATACATTCAAGAGGTTTAAAGCACTTGTGGAAAATGAGAAAGGGTGCAAAATCAAATGTTTAAGAACTGATCGTGGAGGAGAATTTTGTTCAAGAGCCTTTCAAGATTATTGTGATATGAATGGCATCAAGAGGCAGCTCACCACTCCATACACACCTCAACAGAATGGGGTAGCTGAAAGGAAAAACCGCACTGTGGTAGAAATGGCAAGGAGCATGTTACAAACCAAGGGATTGAGTAACTCTTATTGGGGAGATGCAGTTGCTACAGCAGTGTATATTCTCAATCGAAGTCCCACTAGTGCACTTGAGAAGATGACTCCTTATGAAGCATGGTATGAGAAAAGGCCTAATGTTAATCATTTTAGAGTTTTTGGATGTTTAGCTTATGTTCATGTACCTGATCAGAATAGAAAAAAGTTAGATGCTAAAAACGAGTCATGTATTTTTGTTGGGTATAGTGAGGAAAGCAAAGCTTACAGGTTATATAATCCTCTCACTAATAAGCTTATTGTTTCAAGAGATGTGATTTTTGATGAAGGGGGAGTTTTTGGTCATCAAAAAGGCCAAATGGAGAAGTCAAAATCTGTTTTGAATGATGATATTGATCATGAGCAGCCCACTAATGTTGTTGTCCCAATTGCTATAAATCCACCAAGCAGCCCCTCATCTAATTCTTCAAGTCCATCTTCAACTCCAAGTTCTAGAAGGAAGGTAAAAAGTTTGAGTGATATTTATCAAAGGAGTGCCAATCAAGCACATGAAGAAAATCCAATAGGTGAGACAGTTAATTTTGCTTTATTTACCAAGGCTGATTTTGAACCATCATGTTTTGAAGAAGCATGTACTAATGAGGTTTGGATGCAAGCAATGAAAGAAGAAATGGATTCCATTCATAGGAATGATACTTGGGAGCTTACAGAGCTTCCACATGACAAGAAGAAGATTGGCACCAAATGGATCTACAAGACTAAGCATAATAGTGATGGAAGTGTTGAAAGGCATAAGGCAAGATTAGTTGCTAAAGGCTTCACACAGAAATATGGGATTGACTATGAAGAGACGTTTGCACCAGTTGCAAGACAAGAGACCATTAGAATGCTGATTTCATTAGCAACTCAAAAGAATTGGAGCATACAACATATGGATGTGAAAAGTGCCTTCTTGAATGGGTACTTAGAAGAGGAAGTATATGTGGAACAGCCACAAGGTTTTCAAGTGGAAGGAAAAGAGAATCATGTCTACAAATTGAAGAAGGCTTTGTATGGCCTCAAGCAAGCACCAAGGGCATGGTATGCAAGAATTGATGGATACTTTCAAGAGAATGGCTTCAAGAGAAGCAAGAGTGAACCTACCCTTTACTACAAACAAGAAGGTAATGATATTCTTATTATAAGTTTGTATGTTGATGATTTGTTGTATATGGGTAGCAGTTCTAAGATGAAAGATGAGTTCAAAATTGCTATGATGAAAGAATTTGAAATGAAAGATCTTGGTCTCATGAAATATTTTTTAGGAATGGAGGTTTATCAATGTAAAAATGAAATTTTCATTTGCCAAACCAAATATGCAAAAGATATGTTGAAGAAGTTTGACATGGTTGATTGTAAACCATACTCCACTCCAAGTGCTCATGGAGTTGTGTTGAGTAGGAATGATGGTGCTGAATTAGTTGATGAGACTGCTTACAAAAGTATTATTGGGAGTTTGATGTTTCTGACCCACACAAGACCTGATATAGCATATTCAGTTTCACTTGTTTCAAGGTATATGACAAATCCATCAGAAATACACATGAAGGCAGCTAAAAGAATTTTGAGGTATGTGAAAGGTACTCTAAATTATGGTATTCATTACTACTCTTCTAAAAGATTCAATCTTGTTGGCTTTAGTGATTCAGATTGGGGAGGTAGTATGGATGATCGTAAGTCTACATCTGGAAATTGTTTCTCTTTTGGTTCTGGTTTGATTACTTGGAGTTCCAAGAAACAAAGCATGGTTGCTCTCTCATCCACAGAAGCAGAGTATGTTGCAGTTACCTCAGCAGGTACACAAGCTCTTTGGCTTCGAAAAGTTTTAGAAGAAATTGGTGAGAAACAGATTCAGCCTACAGTGATTTATTGTGACAATATAAGTGCCATCAAATTAGCAAAGAATCCGGTTCATCACAGTAGAACAAAGCATTTTGATTTGAAGTATCACTTCATCCGTGATTTAGTACAGAAGAAGGAAGTTGAATTGAAGCACATCAGCACTAAGGATCAGTTAGCAGACATCTTCACCAAAGCAGTTGCAACAAATCAGTTTTTGTCACTTCGAGATCATCAGATCGTGAGCCCTCTTAGCATCAAGGGGGAGTATGAAGATAATTGATGCTGCATGTGATCTTCTTGCGTGATCTTCCAGCGGAGTTCCTTTTGCTTTAATGCTAATTTTATTTGTTTTAAAAGTAGTATTTTCCCTCTTTGAATAAAGCATGCGTTGCATGCTCAGTCTTAAAGATTTGATTTAGTTTTTTTTACTGCCAATAAAAGCATGCTTTGTATGCCCTGTTTTTGGGTATTCATGCTCTATTTTTAGTGTTGATCGAACTCTTTTTAGATCACTCTCTTTGTATTTTCATTTAGGCTGTAGCTGCAATAACAGAAAAAAAAAACTCTGTTTTTCAAAACAGAGCAGATTAGTGTGTGTCTAAAAAATAATTTATTGAATGAATTTCTTCCATGATTATTAAGAGGTTTTGAACAGTGTTGCATGATGATCTATTTTTTATAACTGTATTTTTCCTTTTTCCTTCTGCTGTTCAATTCATTGCATCAGCTGGTTTTAGAGGAGAGGCATTTATTTTTTCAAATCTACAGGATCTAATACTCTACACCACATCGATCATTTTTTCAGGTCTGCACATCCACTTTAAGGCTGACTAAGGCCAAAAATTCATCTTAAAACAGAAATATTGCATCTTTTATTATTGAATAAATAGGTGCATATAAATGGGAAGCGATTGAAAGATTAGAATAGGTGGTTGGAATTGTTCTCGCTAATATCTGTTAAAGTAATACATTATATTGTTATTTGTTGGTCATCTGTAATTGACAGCAGTTTTGATAGAATGGTCTTAATGACAGCAACATAAAATAACTCAAAAAATTATTAGATGGTGCCAAATAAATTTTTTGAAGGGTTTTAGAAGAAGGTGTGTATTTGAAACAACCATAAAAGCATCTTTATAGAAGTTACAAGCAGTTACAAGTTCATATAATTCATTAAGAAATGTTCTGTATATTGGAAAAATATTTTTTTAACGGTCCAATATTTTTCATTTACTGTCTTAGGTCTGACGCTTCATCCTTATTTATCCTTTAGTACAACCTTCCTAATATTCAATTGATTGTTCAATGAGCTCGTCTGCAAATTTAAAATTACATATTGTTTCAAAATTGTTGGAACCAACCTCTTTTATTAAATTCATGTCATAATCTGTTTCAGGATAATTTAACCTCCTGTCTGGGTCACGTATGACTAACGTAGCTTTGTCTGAGGACCTGCATACTAATTGTTTATAATAGATATACAATAAGTCCTCGGACAAAGCTATGTTAGTCATACGTGACCGAGACGGGAGGTTAAATTATCGTGAAACAGATTATGAAATGAATTTAATAAAAGAGGTTGGTTACAACAATTTTGAAACAATAGGTTAAGTATGTCAGTTCTTTACATTCTTGAGCTTATTCATTTTCACTGGTTTTGCAGTGGAGAAAGCTGTTTAATGTTGATGTGAACAAATTCGTAGACAAGCTCATTGAACAATGAAGCAGATATTCAGAAGGTTGTACTAAAGGGTTAAATAATAAAGTTGGGCATGAACTTCTGGAATTGATAAATGAAAAGAAAATGTTGGAGATGAGGAGACATTGAAATTACAAGAACCGGTCTCATTTTGTATGTAGCATCTTGAATTCATGAGTTTTACTCACATATGTGGGCTTGTAACTACCTGCTTAAAACAAATATTTTCAATATACATACATTTTCTTAATAATTATATGAGCTTGTAAATGCTTGTCACTATAAAAATATTTTTTTTTGTGGTTGTTTCAAATACACTTCTTCATCTAAAACCCTTCAAAAATATTGATTTGACATGCATCTAATAATTTTTTGAGTTATTTATGTTGCTATGGGTAAGACCATTCTAACTATATCAAGCCTTTTAATCAGTGCAACTTGTTAGCAAATAATGTATAATGTATTACTTTGTAGTGTGTGGGGGTGTGTAATTGTTCAACCGCCCCTCTTCTATGCTCAGTCGCTTCCCTTCCTTTGCGATATATGCACCTGTTATTTCAAATAATAAGATATCCAGTTTTTATGCATTTTATATCATATGGTATCAGAGCTGCGTTCTATGCTGGAAATATTAATTTTATGTTTGGATGGAAAAGCCATGCCCCGTAGAATATCTTGATAAAAGTGGTTATCGAAGTGGTGAGTTAGCATTTTCTTGCGTGATTTAACCACTACTGAAAGGGGTTGAAGAGGCATATTATTTTGAACTTGAAAGTTAAAAATAGGTTAATAGTCCTATAAGTAGATAGGGAGCCTAAAAAGAAACAACAAATAATTTTATTTATCTATCTTTTGGTAATAATCTTGTATAATTTTGTGTGGTAATTAAGGATTTATTGTAAGTCTTTTGTATTCTTGGAGAAGGTTTAATACTCTTTTTGAGAGCATATAGAGCCATTATGGAGAGTATGCGATTTTTCAATTTTTTTTTAGTGTTGTAGAGCCCTTTAGTTATTCTAGAGCTTGTTGAGGCTGAGTTGGCATTTATAAAGACATAATGCTTCACCTTTACATAGTAGAATGGAAAGTAATTTCTTCCTAGAATAGAGATTTCTTACTATATCATTGTAATAACTAACACTTTTTCTAGTATCACATTATACATTCAATAAAGATAAATTTATTAGAAAGAGTGCATGTGAAAGCACCATCAAGCTTATCAAATTTATGGTTTTATAAAAAATGTTAATTAGAAAAAAACATATACATAACAATGGGAGGGGAGCGAGACATCAAGAATAAAGCATCATGTACACATAGTCATTGCCAACTAAAAACTTAGAAATATCATCGTGAGAGTATGATTTTATGAAAATGAGGCCAACATTTTGGATATGATTTAGATAATTATCACCACGAATCAATTATTTTTGAATCCATCATTAATATATAGAAAGGAGGATATATAGAAAGTTTATGTCTAAAGGATATGAATGTAAGTTATAAGTTCAATAATAATTAATTTAGACGTCTAATGGAATGATAAGATAATCAATAATAATTAGATACTAAATTAATTTATGAGTTGAGATTTAAGATACTAAGATAAATAGACCATAAAATAAAATGAAATATTGGGGAATTACTAGAAATTGGATCAATGTGGATGTTGACTACTATGTTGTTGTGATAGACAATACAAAAACGAAATCCTAAATTAGATTTAAGTTCAAAAAATTATGATATCTAGATCTTGAGTTTTGTGGGGTCTCATATTAGATCACACCCATGATATGATTTGTCTATTTATGTTTTTTCTAGGTGACATGATTTCATTCAACATAGAAGAAACCAACTTCCTTTATGATACTCAAACCCTTAGCATGATTTAACAAGTTGAAAATAGATAAATAAATAATGTTGGATCTTGAGTATTTTTTTAAACATATTAAGACTAATGATATGTGTAGTCAAATATGCGAATGCAAGATGCTACTAATAGATGATTCTAAGGTTATCCTAGGATGATATCCTTAAATACACAATCTTAGACATGTGATTTGAATTTTTTTGTTTGCTTTCATGGGTAATAGTTATATATTGGGATTGTTTGCTTTGGAATTTAAAATACTAGAACTCCGCATGATCTAATCCAGAGGACATGATTGTATATATGATCTAATGTAGGGTCCTAGGAAGTACATCAATATTGATATAGAGTGGAGGATTAAACATGATACAAGACAAAAGTCAAAATTGAAATTATTAAATGTTAAAAAACCCAAACTACATATTAAAAAAATACATTAATAATTTTCATAAAATATATTATAAAAATTTAAAAATGAAAGTGTGAAATAAAATTATTTTAGCTTTATAATATTATTAATGAATATTTAATTATTGTATGATTAATGAGAATCAAATCAACATCAAAAAAAATTGTTTGGAAAAATTGATAAAGTTTCATGGAAAAAATTCTTACAAGCAAAATTTAGACTGCATCCTGAATTTAAAAGTGGATCCAATTAAATACAAAGAGGGTAGCTAATGCCAAGAGGGGGAGAGATTGGGGCTGCGTGGGAAGGCAACGTGGGTAACAAGAAGCCACGCCAGGAAGTTCCTGCATAGCCAAATGTAGAGGAAAGAGGCGCCTACATTGCCTGAGTGAGAGGCAATTATTTTTTTATTTTAAATAAACATTTAATGAGGGAATCGAGCCTCATCAAGAGCAGCTTTAAATAAGGAGAAAAAGATTTTAGATGATCGAATATTGTACTGGCAGCCAAAAGAAAAGAATAGCAAGGAGAAACTAGTATGAAGATAGAGATGCTAATACAGATTGTGTCACATGAATTGGGAAATTGTCACGTTGTATGAGATAAAGTGAAGATAAAAGTTTAATGTATGTGTATATACTGAAAAATGTTTTAAGTCTGTAAATCTCATTTTTCATAACAATTTCCCTTCTTCTTTATATAATTGAACAATTTTAATTATGTGATTATTGTTTAAGATCATTTTCTTCTATTAATTAAATTATTTCAATTACTTAATTAATCTTTGATTATTTAATTTAATTACATCACTAATTAATCTTTTCATTCCATAATTAAATAAATTCTCATTTATTTTCATTTTCCTAATATAATTAAATAATTATTTAATTATTTATTAGTCTTTTCTTCCACAATTAAATAAATCCTATTTATTTAACTTTCCCTTTTTTCCCACTATTAAATAATATTTTAATTATTTATTTATTTTTCCTTTTCCTCTTCTTTTAATTAGACAAAGTTATTTTAATTAAAAGTCAACATTTCTCTCTTTAGCTATAATTAAATAATAATTATTTAATTATTTACTTTCCCTCCTACATTAAATAGTTTTATGATTGTTTAATTTACTCCATCAACCTCTTTTTCTGTGTCAAATCTTATCTTCTGTCACAATTAACCTCCACCCTTCACAAGGTTTCATTACCTGCTAATGTCCACAATCTATCCTTAATTAAACCCTAATTTTGCCCTAACCCTATTTTCTTGCTTGGCAAAGCAATCTCATCCATTGATCTTCATCATTTAATCTTGACCCTTCATTTTGAATTGGTTTTCTATAAATATACATTTCATCCTTATTTTAGACCCTATTCTATTCTATTCTACTCTAGCTAGACAACCACTATCTTTGATATTTTGCAATCATTATCACTAGGCTATTTTTTCATACTACAAATCTAAGGGCAAGCAAGCATATAAAGCAAAATGGAGAAGACCAATGAAGGTGACCCAACCATGA
>VDFB02056351.1:29217348-29263523 GCA_007258455.2 Sequoia sempervirens
GTGAATGGATATTAGAGAAATTTCTAACAAAATATTTGGAAATATTTAATTGTAATAGATATTTGAAGAATTTTAATTAAATATTTTGAAATATTTTAATTGCAAATAGATATTAGAGGAATTAATTAAAAAGAGAGGAATATTTAACTTTTATTTGAATAAAATAATATTCAAGCCAAGATTATTGATAATTAACATAAAATTAAAATCTCCATAATGCCTATTTAATTAATTAAGAAATGAATAAGAAAGATGATTAAATAAACTTATTTATTTAATCGAAATGAAAGAATGAACAATATAAATAAATTATTTAGATTTATTTATATGTAGATCGAATTCAGAGATTTAATTAAATATTTAAAATATTTAATTAATTACCAGACTATTGTGATGTGACTATTTTTAGGTGTATACAGAACCCTTTAGCCAAAATTCCCCTTCAAATTCTTTTACAGGTCCTCATCCCCATCCTCAATTTACCAATCCATGGAACCTTCCACCTTTTATTCCACTTGTTCATGTCCCCATCCCTCCCTCTTCATGTCATGATCGCCCTCCATCTCATAACCAAGAGGACACTATAGCATCCACCCCATCCCTGCATAGTACCATAGAGAAGGAAATGAACTATTTGAAAAAATGCCTCAAAGAAATGTGGTCTCATGGTGATGAAATGCCATGACACATTTGTTTGTAATGGAATTCCATCACCATGAGACCCCATTTCTTGAGGAATTTTTTCAAATAGTTCACTGCCTTCTCTATGCTACCATAGTTATCGTACATGTCTACCAAAGCATTTTATAAAATGATTCACCGCCTTGCTGCTATGGGTAAAAGCCTAAAAAACAGGTGCTTTTGAACAGGCTATGGATAGGGAAAATAGTAAGCATGATAGTTAGAAATATATAATTTAATTTAAGTACTCAAATTTTTGTTCATTATCTCATACATTATAAGCCATGATGTGCATCACTATTGTACTTTGTCATGATTGAATAATTAAATGTTGTTTTATTTTCAAACGTTGGAAGCAGACACACCTCCAAATGTTCATAGGGAAATGGAGCTTGGTGTTTCATCTGCTATCGCTTGTGATAATGAATGTGGTACAAAATTCTGCACCACATTCATGGCTCTATTTTTGAACCCTAAAATCTAGCAAAAATTGACAAAATTTCAAAAGATGGGTGATCCCACAATAGTGGCTTACACTTTTTGGCCAAACTTGACATTGAACTAAACTTTTTTAACTAAATCTTCACTTTGAAACACCTATAGCTGCTAAACCATGAGAAATTTGAAGATGATGCAAACTAGTGATTTGTGACATTTTGTTTGTAGATTCTAAATATATATTTTTTTAAAAAAATTAGAAATAAATTGCATTTCTTTTTTGCATCTCCCTCGATAACTAGTTTTTAATAGTAAACACCATTTTTAAAGAGTGATGGTGACTGTATAACAACTAACATTTTTTCTGTGAAGGATAAATTCTATTTTTTTGAAATTAGATTTGTAACTATGATATTTAGCAACTTCATTTGGTTTCATAGTTTTTTATTGAATATTTTTTTCTTAACTAAGTTTTGAAGTCAAACAAAAATACAACTTAGACATAGGTGGACCATATAACACAACTTTTTTGTATGTATCGAAATTCCTTTTTTTTTTGTATCAAGATATCAATACTAAACACCTAGATATTTTTTAGAATTTTTTTTTTTATAATCTACTATTTTTCCACATGTGCAAAATAGAGAGTTTGATTTTTAGTGAAAAACCTATGTTTAATTAAACTAAAAAAAATACCTAATAAAACCAAAATATACTAAAATTATACTTGATGGAGAGCTCAATTTGAGTATTATAATCCTTCAGTTTGGTTTGTCAAGTTGATTCCATTATGATCCTCAACCTAAGCTTCGAAACCCAAAATTTTGCATAAAATTCTAGATGGAGGGGAGCAAGTGGAACACCCCCCTTCTAGAAAACCCATTAAGGTGTTCTAGTGAATCCCCCCTTCTAGTGAACCCCCACAAATTTTTGTTTGAGCACCCAAGCAATTATTGTTCGGCAATCTAATTGTAACCCACTTATGTGGGGATCACCCCAGATAGGGTACACAATACATCATCTGAGCTGACTGGCTGCTTGTAGCTCTGAAGTCATGCTCCCCAATGATTGGCCTCAAAAATTATTGCCATAGTTTTTTTGCTTCTCACCTCTAGCTCTCTCCTATCCTCTAAAACTATCAAAATCCAAATGCACAAATAATGAATTATGCCACCCAAGGGCCTATTTATAGACCTCTAATGACCTAATCAACCCCCCTTTTTGCACTAGACACACTATCTGTGTCACCCTATGGCTAGTATTATTGGCGAAATGACCCTAAAACTATGTTTTTTCATCGTGATTAGACTTAAACACATTAAATCGACTTGTCAAAAAAATTGGCAATTTTTTCAAAAAAATTATGAAATTTCCCAAGGGGGCACCACACTATCTCGTTGTTGAACTGATGCATAATTGGACAAACTATGAGTAGAATTTTCTTGATTTTCTTTGAAATAATGCTTAAAATTGCACTGAATCAAAGAGGGGAAAAATATCGACACTTAAAATTGACCTAGCCTGGAAGTAATGTTTTTACACTAATTGTCATCTTATCCTAAATGATTAAATAATTCTTAATTATTTAGTTATTACTAATTTCATAATTCTACTATTAATTAAGTAATTTAATATTATTTAATTAATTCACTTTACTATTAATCTTCCCTGATTAATTAAATAAATTTTATTTATTTAATTACATTCCTAATTGTTGTTATTCTTCTAAACTAGTTAATTAAACTAAATAATTAATTTCATTATTTATCCATAAATTTCTCAACAGTATCCATTCTCCATAAATAAATAAAATTATGTATTTTATTTATTAAATCCTACTTGCACATTCCTTTAATGATTAATTCATTTAATTAATTAGTAAATCTCATGCATCTCTACCTCATTCCTAACTAAGACTTACTCTAGTCTACTAATTAATCAATTCCACTTCATTGCTCAATTAATTCAGTTCATTCCGACTTAGTCTAAGTTAACAGATCAATCAAATCCCTTAACTGAATCTTGCAAATAGTTAACTATAATGATGCAACTAGTTGCAGCTAGTTAACTGGTCAATCAATTCCTCTCATTGATACCACCATGGATCTCTTCAATTCTTCTTTTGATCTTGACTATCCATCCAAATCAAAATTTTCTATAAAATCAACCTTCATCTTTATTTGAAGGCTAAACATGATCTTTGATATTTTCTATGATATTCATATTCATATCAATTTGAGTTTATTTCAATTTGTGCACACATAATTTCTCAGAGCAACAAAGGCTTAGCAAGAAAAATGGAGAAGAACAATAGAGGTGATATAATGATGACATAGCAAAGAAGGTATTGCTTTGATTTACTAATTTTGTATGTTACATTGTGCTTCATTTATAGATTAGACTTGGATTTTTTGAATCTATATGCTTTGTGGTTCTTGGTTATCGTTCTTGCTTATTTATCCTAATTTTTGGTCATATAGTTAGCATATTACATTGTATAACTAGCGGCGAGTAGGTGTATACAGTTAAAGTATTTCAACCACTTCCTCCTTCCTTTGTATAAATGAAGTGGTATACATCAAATAGTAATATCAATCTTTGTGGTCTTGATTTTTCACAAATCACCTTGCAATTTGAAAAATATATTCCATTATGATCCTCCAACATTATATTAACTTTCAAAAAGTTTCTAAATTGTTATCAAGCTTAATAGGATTACACTCAATTTCACTATTGATGACTTGTGCCATCTTTCCAAATATTGTAATAGCGAAGGAACACACATCAATGTACATTGAAACTAGGGGTACTTATAGTGGAAACCACAAGAAGATGCATCAAACCATCATCACTACAATTAATTTGAGAGAGTCACATGCAAAATTTTGGTTGTCCACAAATTTCATAAAACATTGAGTTATGTGTCATCTACGCGATAGACTAAGATCATTCCTAGGTGAGAAGTTGCTATTTCAACATAACTCATTTAATCATTTGGAGGGTATCAAGTTAGCAATATGAATAAGAAGTTAAGATTGAGAATTGCATTATAATATCTTTTGAATTTTGTAATTAAATGATTGAAGCATGGCATGTTCACTGCAATCTATTCCTGATTCTAATTCAATAAAAGATCATATCATTGTTGTATAGTATCAATGAATTTTTAATTGTATGATTGAGTGTTGTTTATCTCATTGCATGGTTGAATAATCTTTCATTATATTCTCTAACCATGATTAGATCAACTACTGAAGGGAAAAAAATTAATGGTAAAAACAATCCTCGAAGTCATTCTACTTGGTTGGTCAAAGATGGCTTACATGATTGATATCCTCAAACATTATCGAGGAAGTGAAACTAATTGACACCAGTTTTGAGGTGATAAATTATAATCATTGTTACGAGTAGTTTCATTATAGCTGAACTGAATAGCCAATGCGGGTCACTCAACATCACTGGCTAAAATGAGTGTTGAACCGATCAAATGGGAGACTGCAGATCTTGTTAAGGTCGAGGCGATTCCTCACTCTCCACAACCTACACCAACTACCTGTTTTCCGGATTAGTGGTACTTGAGGAGGATAGCCTAGGGCGGTGTGGAGCTTTATAAACAAGAATGTTCATAGCTGTGGACTATGCTACAAATTTCGAGGCTTGGGTGGTTTATTCTGTGACCGTGGAATAGATATTTCACTGCATTTCCTTTCTCATGAAAAGTGGCTCTGTGTAGAAAGTTCCGAGGAAACCTTTCTGCTCTTGGAAGTTCCTTTCTGATCAAGCCAATATGATTGGAGATACTCATATCAGTTCTTCAGATCCTTCTGCCAAGTTCATACAGGGTATGGAAATTTATTGCTAAGATCGTTTTGAGATAAGGCAATCTGTAAATCTCCAATCTTCTAACATTGTCTTTGCTTTCCAAAAACGGTGATCAGATATGTCACTAGTGGTGCTTTTGAGCCTAGGATTGTGGTAGTTGACAAACAGCGTTTGTTTTGTTTTGTTTTTTTTCCCTTATTGAAACAATGTATAATAATACCATAACGAGGCAACAAAATGTTGCTGGAGAGATTACAAAAACGTAGCAAATCGGGCTAGAATCTGGAAATACAGTCACTTAACAAAGTTACAAGACATCAAACTCAACAACAATGTACAGCTGAACCATCAAATTCTGAATTTTAAGAAGCGCTGAAGCTCTTTTGAACAAATTGCAACATTTCTGTGAAGCTGCAAAATCTGCCATTTAATCTTCTCCAAATGATTGCTGATCTTCATATCAACTTTGTCACCTCCCTGCAATTGAGAACATAGGAAAACAATTTGCAAAATAATGTCAAACTAAAACCTTAGCATTCCTAAATCCAGATGAACATTATTTTTAGCAAAAACAATCAAACATCTACTTTTCCATAAATAAAATAAGGTAGTTAACAAACAGTTGAACTGCTACTGCACTTTCTTATGTTTAATTAGCTTGTAGTTCCTTTTTAAGGTTCTTTAGGTTTCTGTGTCTTTTCTGAGTATCTTCAGTTTTTATGTGTTATGTATGCTTTTGTTTATTTTGGCTTTTAATTTTATATTACCATTTCAAAACTACTGAAGTGGGCATTCAAAAAACCTAACAAGAACTAATAAATAACTACTAATTAAAAAGCTAGAGGGTTATTCATCAAATCTATGAAACATTTTGTTAGAATAATTTTTTTAAATTGTATTGTTTAAATTAAATTTTATAATAAAATATAATTTATTGTTAGTTTGAAGGTTCTACAACATTTTTTATTTAGTTATTGTCTGAATCAGTCAGATTTTCTTTTATGTTTTTCAGAAAATAATGTTTGTCACAAAGGTTCAAATAATTTCATGTTTGAGATGGAAGCACAAATCTAAATTGATTAACTTTTCAGAAAAACCAAAGACCAATGTTACTCATGACCTCATCCCTTATAACATTAAAAGACCTTGCATACAACAAAATTTAATCCTACTCAAAACCCTTCACCAAGAGAACAAAATCCCTTTGATTTTCACCAAAAAAATATTTATCTGAAAATGTCAGTGTGTTTTTCTGAAAATATCCATTGAAAAGGCACCATTTAAAATATACTTTGCTAGTGCAGCTCGTATAGTTATTATATAATGAAGTCTTACCACTTCTAGCATTGCAGTAATCCTTTAGATTTAATTTCAGGACATCATACCTCCAAAGCCTCAAATAACTCTTGCAATTGATAAGCGATTTTCAAATGTTTTTTTATGATGGGAAACCCCTTTATATATTGTAATTGTATCCGGGTTTAACTGTCAAGAGAAAAAGTTATGAGAAATGTTATAATAATATATGTAAAATGGTAACGTTGTTATAATTATGAAGATAATTGATGCGATGGAGATTCCTTCCAACAAGGAAAAATCTGCTATGCATGGCAAAGATAGCTTCACTATTCTTAGCGAGTTTTTGTTTTAAAAGTAGTATTTTCCCTCTTTGAATAAAGCATGCGTTGCATGCTCAGTCTTAAAGATTTGATTTAGTTTTTTTGTTTTACTGCCAATAAAAGCATGCTTTGTATGCCCTATTTTTGGGTATTCATGCTCTATTTTTAGTGTTGATCGAACTCTTTTTAGATCACTCTCTTTGTATTTTCATTTTGGCTGTAGCTGCAATAACAGAAAAAAACTCTTGTTTTTCAAAACAGAGCAGATTAGTGTGTGTCTAAAAAATAATTTATTGAATGAATTTCTTCCATGATTATTAAGAGGTTTTGAACAGTGTTGCATGATGATCTATTTTTTATAACTGTATTTTTCCTTTTTCCTTCTGCTGTTCAATTCATTGCATCAGCTGGTTTTAGAGGAGAGGCATTTATTTTTTCAAATCTACATTTGGTATCAGAGCAGGTATTTTTGTTTTGGGTTTAAGATCTAGCTGTTCGAATTTCGCCAAAGATTATCATGTCGAATTCTAACAGCTTGCCCATTCCAGAATTTGATGGTAATGAGTATGATTATTGGTGTATAAAAATGATGACATTTTTAATAGGAAAAGACTTGTGGGAGATTGTTGAATCAGGTTACCAGGAGCCAGCTGATTGGAATGCCCTCCCAGTCAATGAAAGAACAGCAAGGAAGGAAGCTAAGAAAAATAATTTTCAAGCATTGTTTCATATTCAAATAGCTCTAGACAAGAGTTTATTTCCAAGAATTGCAGGTGCAAAGACCGCTGAGGATGCCTGGAAGACTCTAAAAGAAGCTTACCAAGGCAGTGATCAGGTCCAAGTTGTTAAGTTACAGACATTGAAAAGAGAATTTGAGAATTTAAAAATGCAAGAAGGAGAAAGTGTGAGTGAGTATTGTGTCAGAGTAAAAGATGTGGTCAATAAGATGGCTACACTTGGAGAAACTGTGAACACAGAAGTTCTGATAAAAAAGGTGTTGAGATCTCTCACACCAAGATGGAATCACGTTGCCATAATAATGGAAGAAAGTAAGGATTTGACAACCCTTCAATTCGATCACCTTGTTGGATCGTTGATCTCACATGAAGAAAGATTAAAAGATTATTTTGGAGAAAGTATTGAGAAAGCCTTTTCCTCCAAAGTACAAATCACAAAGAATGATGATGGCAGCAGTAGTAGCAAAAGCAATCAAAGCCAAGGTAAAAGTCAAAATCAGAATAATTCAAGAGGTAGAGGCAGAAGTTTTTCAAGAGGAAGAGGTGGTTCAAGAGGCAGAGGTAGAGGAAGATTTGATAAAAGGAATGTTCAATGTTACCATTGTAATAGGTATGGACATTTTGAAAGAGAATGTAGACTAAAAGAAGGTAAAAATGTTAATTATGCTCAAGAAAGTTATGAAAATCCTCCAGATAATTTATTCTTATCTTATTCTAAAAGTGAAAATACTAGTAAAGATGTTTGGTACCTAGATTCTGGATGCTCTAACCATATGTCAGGAAATGGGAAGTTGTTTTCAACAAAGGATGAAAGTTTCAAGTCAAAGATTCAGCTCGGTGATGATAAATCATTGATGGTTGCTGCAAAAGGAATTATGGAGGTCCACACAAAAGAAGGTATGAAGAGTGTTAAAGATATTTATTACACTCCTGAGTTAAAACATAATTTGTTAAGTGTTGGACAATTATGTGAGAAGAACTATAGAGTTGTCTTTGAAAATAAGAAATGTACAATTTTTGATAAGAGTCAGGGAAACAGAGTAGTCACAGTTGTTCCTATGACGAAAAATAGGATGTTTCCATTGAGATTTGGTGAAAATAACAGCAGCCTTGCCAATATGGCATTTGAGGATACAAGTTGGCTATGGCATCTAAGGTATGGCCATTTAAACTTTCACAGTTTGAAGCTTTTGACCTCACAAGCATTAGTTGCTGGTTTGCCCAAGGTTGAAGAGCACAAGGAGGTTTGTGAAGGATGTGCAAAAGGAAAGCATGCAAGGGAAAGGTTTCCAAAAGGCACTGCATGGAGGGCCCATTACCCCCTTCAACTTGTTCATTCAGATATCTGTGGACCGATGCAAACAAAGAGTTTGGGTAAGTCATCATATTTTCTCACTTTTATTGATGATTACTCACGAAAATGTTGGGTATATTTTTTGAAGGCTAAGGATGAAGCCCTTGATACATTCAAGAGGTTTAAAGCACTTGTGGAAAATGAGAAAGGGTGCAAAATCAAATGTTTAAGAACTGATCGTGGAGGAGAATTTTGTTCAAGAGCCTTTCAAGATTATTGTGATATGAATGGCATCAAGAGGCAGCTCACCACTCCATACACACCTCAACAGAATGGGGTAGCTGAAAGGAAAAACCGCACTGTGGTAGAAATGGCAAGGAGCATGTTACAAACCAAGGGATTGAGTAACTCTTATTGGGGAGATGCAGTTGCTACAGCAGTGTATATTCTCAATCGAAGTCCCACTAGTGCACTTGAGAAGATGACTCCTTATGAAGCATGGTATGAGAAAAGGCCTAATGTTAATCATTTTAGAGTTTTTGGATGTTTAGCTTATGTTCATGTACCTGATCAGAATAGACAAAAGTTAGATGCTAAAAGTGAGTCATGTATTTTTGTTGGGTATAGTGAGGAAAGCAAAGCTTACAGGTTATATAATCCTCTCACTAATAAGCTTATTGTTTCAAGAGATGTGATTTTTGATGAAGGGGGAGTTTTTGGTCATCAAAAAGGCCAAATGGAGAAGTCAAAATCTGTTTTGAATGATGATATTGATCATGAGCAGCCCACTAATGTTGCTGTCCCAATTGCTATAAATCCACCAAGCAGCCCCTCATCTAATTCTTCAAGTCCATCTTCAACTCCAAGTTCTAGAAGGAAGGTAAAAAGTTTGAGTGATATTTATCAAAGGAGTGCCAATCAAGCACATGAAGAAAATCCAATAGGTGAGACAGTTAATTTTGCTTTATTTACCAAGGCTGATTTTGAACCATCATGTTTTGAAGAAGCATGTACTAATGAGGTTTGGATGCAAGCAATGCAAGAAGAGATGGATTCCATTCATAGGAATGATACTTGGGAGCTTACAGAGCTTCCACATGACAAGAAGAAGATTGGCACCAAATGGATCTACAAGACTAAGCATAACAGTGATGGAAGTGTTGAAAGGCATAAGGCAAGATTAGTTGCTAAAGGCTTCACACAGAAGTATGGGATTGACTATGAAGAGACGTTTGCACCAGTTGCAAGACAAGAGACCATTAGAATGCTGATTTCATTAGCAGCTCAAAAGAATTGGAGCATACAACATATGGATGTGAAAAGTGCCTTCTTGAATGGGTACTTAGAAGAGGAAGTATATGTGGAACAGCCACAAGGTTTTCAAGTGGAAGGAAAAGAGAATCATGTCTACAAATTGAAGAAGGCTTTGTATGGCCTCAAGCAAGCACCAAGGGCATGGTATGCAAGAATTGATGGATACTTTCAAGAGAATGGCTTCAAGAGAAGTAAGAGTGAACCTACCCTTTACTACAAACAAGAAGGTAATGATATTCTTATTATAAGTTTGTATGTTGATGATTTGTTGTATATGGGTAGCAGTTCTAAGATGAAAGATGAGTTCAAAATTGCTATGATGAAAGAATTTGAAATGAAAGATCTTGGTCTCATGAAATATTTTTTAGGAATGGAGGTTTATCAATGTAAAAATGAAATTTTCATTTGCCAAACCAAATATGCAAAAGATATGTTGAAGAAGTTTGACATGGTTGATTGTAAACCATACTCCACTCCAAGTGCTCATGGAGTTGTGTTGAGTAGGAATGATGGTGCTGAATTAGTTGATGAGACTGCTTACAGAAGTATTATTGGGAGTTTGATGTTTCTGACCCACACAAGACCTGATATAGCATATTCAGTTTCACTTGTTTCAAGGTATATGACAAATCCATCAGAAATACACATGAAGGCAGCTAAAAGAATTTTGAGGTATGTGAAAGGTACTCTAAATTATGGTATTCATTACTACTCTTCTAAAAGATTCAATCTTGTTGGCTTTAGTGATTCAGATTGGGGAGGTAGTATGGATGATCGTAAGTCTACATCTGGAAATTGTTTCTCTTTTGGTTCTGGTTTGATTACTTGGAGTTCCAAGAAACAAAGCATGGTTGCTCTCTCATCCACAGAAGCAGAGTATGTTGCAGTTACCTCAGCAGGTACACAAGCTCTTTGGCTTCGAAAAGTTTTAGAAGAAATTGGTGAGAAACAGATTCAGCCTACAGTGATTTATTGTGACAATATAAGTGCCATCAAATTAGCAAAGAATCCGGTTCATCACAGTAGAACAAAGCATTTTGATTTGAAGTATCACTTCATCCGTGATTTAGTACAGAAGAAGGAAGTTGAATTGAAGCACATCAGCACTAAGGATCAGTTAGCAGACATCTTCACCAAAGCAGTTGCAACAAATCAGTTTATGTCACTTCGAGATCAGATCGTGAGCCCTCTTAGCATCAAGGGGGAGTATGAAGATAATTGATGCTGCATGTGATCTTCTTGCGTGATCTTCCAGCGGAGTTCCTTTTGCTTTAATGCTAATTTTATTTGTTTTAAAAGTAGTATTTTCCCTCTTTGAATAAAGCATGCGTTGCATGCTCAGTCTTAAAGATTTGATTTAGTTTTTTTGTTTTACTGCCAATAAAAGCATGCTTTGTATGCCCTGTTTTTGGGTATTCATGCTCTATTTTTAGTGTTGATCGAACTCTTTTTAGATCACTCTCTTTGTATTTTCATTTTGGCTGTAGCTGCAATAACAGAAAAAAACTCTGTTTTTCAAAACAGAGCAGATTAGTGTGTGTCTAAAAAATAATTTATTGAATGAATTTCTTCCATGATTATTAAGAGGTTTTGAACAGTGTTGCATGATGATCTATTTTTTATAACTGTATTTTTCCTTTTTCCTTCTGCTGTTCAATTCATTGCATCAGCTGGTTTTAGAGGAGAGGCATTTATTTTTTCAAATCTACAATAATAAGGATTGTTTTAAAGTATTTGAAGAAAGTAATGAATTGTATTAATAATAATAAGTTTTTATTATTGTATTATAGATGTATATTTGAATGTATTTATTAATTAAAATTGAATATATATGATAATTTTAAATTTCAATTAATTAATAAATATGATTAAATGAGTATCGAGAATATTATAGATGTTTCAAAAATATTCTCACTATTATCTTTATGAACAGTGAAAACTCATAACCAGAATTAAAGATCCTAAATCTTATAAACAAATAACCCTAACTATCCTAGAATTCAGAATATATTTAATTACATAATAATTCAAATTCCAGAAAATTAATATCTACTCCCCCTTAAAGTTTAAGGTTTACACAGTACTCAAACAAACAGGGCATAGCAAACTACTAACAACATTGTTTCTAGGAAAGTGATTTAATTGAAACAAAATGCAAATATTTTGGATAATATTCTAAGATTTATGTTTTGTTTCTTTGATCTTTTAGTATTTTGAAATTAGATTATATAAAAAAAGTTATTGGTTCAGATCACATTTCATGATCATGATCATGATCAGAAATGTTGAGGAAGAAAAAAATTACATAATTTAATCCAACAGAGATTTCAAATTGTTATCATGAGCTGTGGAATTTTTTTGTGTTTAATTTTATCACCTGTTTTATCTGGATAGGTTGATTGTGATCTAGGAAGAGTCTGCATCTTTATTTGATCTGAATCCCCAAATAGTTTCAGAGCTTACAAAAGTTTTTAAACAACTGCAAAGCAAATATCTTCATGATAAATCATATCATACATAGAAGAAACAAAGACTGTATATGATAGAAAATGAAATAATATATTAAAAATATATAGAATGTTTTTGAAAGATTGTTTTTTGAATCAAAAGCGTATATTATTGTAAGGATAGTTTCAAGCTTTTTTATTTTTATCATGAATTATTGACTGTGAGCCAATATAACGATAAAAAAATATCAATTTTTTAATATTGCATGAACTGTAAAATATTCATACCAACTATCTAAAACATTAAATAACACTATACTAGCAATTTCACCTTAGTGTGCAATGGGTACGCCAAAAAGGTGTGGAAGGTCAATTAGGAAAAAATTTGTATATTTTTTCATACATTTTTTACAATACATGAGGTCAAGTGGTAGGCCAATTAACAAATGATGTTGTTTGAGCAAAAAAGGTCCCATTAGAGAAGTGATAGCTTAAAAAAAAATGTGCATCTTCATAGAAGGGTCCAAACACAATTCAAACAAAATTTAAAATGAACTATGCATCCACTTAAAAGGATTTAAACATGATTGAAACAAAACCTTTGAATCAAGATGATAATAAGGCTCCATTATTAATAGGCTCATGTTATGCTTGCAATAGAGAAAGGAGAAAAAGGAAGAGATAGGAATAGAAAGCAAGAGAAATAGATGGGGGGAAGAGTGAGAGAGATAGAGGGGGGAAGAGAGAGAGAGGGGGGGGGTAAGGAGATAGAGATAGAGAGGAAGATAGAGATAGATATGAAGGAGAAGGAGAGGGATATGGAGAGGAGAGGAGGATATAATTAGAGAGAAGAAAGATGGATAGATAGAAATAGAAGAAATAAATATGTAGAGTGGGAGATAGAAGGAGAAAGGAAAAGATAATTAGAGAGATCTATAGAGATATCAAGGAAAATATAATTAGTTATAAAGGTCTAAGAAGAGGAAGATGGATGTTTAGAGATAGAGGGGGAGATAATAAGATAGGGGAAGAGAGGAAGATAGGGATAGAGATGAAGATAAAGGGAGAGAAGAAGAGGGAGATAAATAGATAGAGAGAGGTAGAGGGAGAAATAAATATAGAGAGACATGTGAAGATAGAGAGATATAGAGGGAGGGGGAGAGGGAGTGATAAAGAGATATATAGATGGTGAGGTAATGTTAGAGATAGAGATATAAGGAGATATAGAGAGAGAGGGAGAGGGAGAGGGAGAGGGAGAGAGACAAAAATATATATAGAGGGGAAAATAAAGAGAAGTAGAAATGGAAAAATAAAGGAGAGAGGGAGAGAGAAATAGGGGTAGATAGAGAATATATATGGGAAGAGGGAGAGAGATAGAGATATATGGGAAGAGAAAGGGACAGAGGTATAGATAGAGAGATAGATAGGGGATAGGGAGGGAGGGATAGAGAGAGTCGAGGAAAGTGAGAGATATATGTAGAGGGGGAGAGAGGGAGAGAGGGAGAAGGGGGGAGAGAGAAAGAAATAGGGAGATAGAGGTAGAGAAAGAGAGAGAGAGAGAGAGAGAGAGAGAGAGAGAGAGAGAGAGAGAGAGAGAGAGAGAGAGACCAATTGTAAGCATCAGTGCTTCCACTAGAGTTGGAGGCTAATGTGAAACCAATCCATTCACGATGAACATATGATGCTCATGGTCCCCATTATTTACATTGGAAACACTCCTTCCTGTTCTATCTCCCCACTTTCAAGACATGTAGGAATGCACAAAAGCACATAAAATGAATGGGTGAGATCATTTCTATTGTCTTACATGTTTAAGGAGCATCCCTAGTCATTGATCACCAATATCAGAGTACTCGATTCAAATATGACACATGTTCAACATAATTATATAATATTATTTACATATTGTATAATACAATATATAATATAAATATAAATATACTAAGTAATATTTAAATATTATATTTAGTAGTTGATAAGGGCATGGTTCAGTGGTCAAGTCGCTTGGTTGTAGTGATGGCCACCAGGGTTCAAACCCTCGCTAGGCTATTGCACTCACGGGTTTGATAGTTTTTTATGGTTTCTTGTACCCCTAATAATATGGGTGCATTGCACCTTTTAAAAAAAAGTTATTATTATGTTAATTTATTTAAAATAATTAAATTATAATTATTTTAAAATAAATATATAGTTATATAGATGCTATTATAGAATATATTGAATATAATAACTAAATATTTATAGATTAATTTAAAATAATGGCATAATTTAATATATATTAAATTAAAGTAAATAATTAATACAATTATAATATTAATTATATAAACTAAATATATATATTTTTAAAATAATGTCATAAACTAATATATTAGTTTAAAGTAAATGGTAAATATAATTATAATATTAATTATTACAATAAATAATATAATTTTTAAATAAATATATATGAAACATAATTTTAAACTTTTATAGTTATAATTTTATTTTTAAAATAAATATATATTATATAAAATGTAATATATAATAATTAAATAAAAAAATAGTAATTTTGTTAAAACTAGTTAAAAAAATTCTAGAACTACACATGTAAAGAAATAACGATTTTGAGGATAAAAAATAAGCCAACATAAACTCATAAAAAAGTAAGAAAAGCAAAGAAGGTAACCTTCAACCGTAAAAAGTTGAACTCTTTTCTTTGCTAAGAGTCCATACATTGTTCCAAAGCTCTCATTTTTCCATACATAGGTAGTATGCTTTACACCTGCCACTTGCATTTTCTATATTTTGAAAAAAATTATATCGCGCATTTTCTAGTGATGTGACGAGGCAACATTTGTTTGAGACATTCTGTCAAACATTTCACTCCCAATTCCTCCAAAAAGACAAGTTGAGATTTATTGGAGAGTGATGGAATTAACGATGTACCGACATTAGCAAAGCTTACAATGTGAGGATATGTTCTAGAGTGCTTCATTAACTCAAAGATTTTGAGAGATTCCTTGGAAAATCCATGTTGTGCATATTGTTGGTTTGTTTTTTACACTGTAACTAGGTTTATCTTCTAATCTACCTATGGAATTGCCAATTCCAATTAAGGGCAGCTTGAAGGACCTGGACCAACTGACGAGGACTTTAAAAAGCCTCCTATACTTCGAGCTCTGTAAGACCCGGGAGAGTGATCCCTTAATGTGTTTAAAACCTATGCACCATTATTATAAACAACATCAACAATAACAGATAATCTCACTAACTAACTCAACATGATAGGATAATATCGAATAGAATTGGCTATTCATCGATAATATCAACTATCTGGAGCATGAGATAACTACAACACAATCGACAGCATAAGATAGTCATTGATTTGCAATTTGTAGCAAGCTTTAGGAAAAGATAAACAAATACTGAATCATATGGATAATTACAACTTAGATTAGTGCCATTTATCCATTGGAGGAGTCAAATTCATAAGCATCAAAGGGTATATGATAGAATTAACACATAACATATGAAATCCTTGACGAAATTGCATTGTAATCTCATGAATATGTATTCTAACTCAATACTACTTATCAAATCCTTATACAAAACACATCTACCTACAATCCCATTCAAGCATTTTAATTAATTTGTTGAATTAAAGCTAAAATAGAATTGTACACACCACAATGGTGTGATGGATAAAACAACCCTTAGTTATTTTATTCAAAGTTTAGATATGCATGTACAATGGAGATACATGATCTTGAATTTATCATTTCAACTCAAATGCTAGTACTGTTATACAACATTAAATCCCCATGAACTCATAACCTATTACAAAATGACTCAAAACCTAAATTGCATTTCTCTCTAAAACCATCGGACTTTACAATTTTCTCTGCAACTTCACCTAGACTTGACCAAAAAATATCTAACTTGCTAACCCCTACCTCTAGCCTTGAAATCCTTCTTATAGAAAATGAAGGAGCAAACACGCATCGGGCTAGAAAGTACACATGTCACCAGCCAATTAGAGCAGCTGGTGATATTCCAAAATTTCTTACTACAGCCATCACCCTGGAGAATATTCTTGTTCATCATGTCAGTTGAGGAAAGTCGATGCAACAACAAAAACCACAAGAAACCTGCACCGAGACTGCCATCAAATAAAAACTGGAAACCATTGTAACCGCAACATCTGATTTACCACCTGTTAGTAGTCCATTCTTTTTACTATTCCTCAGTCAAATATTTAGTTACCCATTTCTGGTATTCTTCATCAGTCATCCAGTCAAAATTAATTACCTCATTCACCTTGGCATTATAAGGTGTGTATTTTACCGCTACCTGATTTGCATCCCTTTCAAAAGATTCCAAAAATGAGCTAGAACTAATGATTTTATCCATACAACTCACCAAAAAATCATAATCTAAGTCATCACAAATTAAATTAATTTGATTATTTATGACCTCACTTGCTTGATCCTACCACTGCTGGAGTGACCTGATTTTCCCTTACTCATCAATTATATCAGGTAACAATGTGTTACCCCAATCATTGAAATTCTTCACCAACTCCCTAATCTTCCTACTCAAATCATCTGGTAGGGTCTAAAAAACCCTGCAATGACTTAACTAATACTTGAGTAGGCTTTAATAATTGGGGCCTATTATTTTTGTCAAACCTTGAGGCCTTATACATGACATCCAAATCAGTGGCCCTGGGGATCCAATTTTCAATCAATGGTATCACTACCTCCTGATCCCTAACAATGCTCTTTATTGCATCTAACAACAAAGAATATAAAGAATGTATAGATATCAATTTCCTATCAACCTTTTCATTTAAATGCCTCAAAACAATAGTAACAATCTATTTTTTCCTTGACAAAGATCCTTCCTCACTTACACTCAAAGATGCCTATAATTCATCAATTCTTTGCATGAGCCGCCTCTTTGTAGGATCAAAAGAGCACTCTATTTCTTCATCAATTTGTTCTAAAGGAGGGGAGAGGGAAGGATTTTGACTAGGAGACCCTGGTGTGGAAAAAATTGGAGAAGCAGGAGGCACTAACCCTACTGTGGAAGGTAATGTACTGGTCCCTGGAGCACTTGATGTCTCCCCAATTTGTTTATACCTAAACCTTTCCACCTCAGTCTACAACTCAACATTCTTCTATTGCAACTTGTTGTATTCCTCAATCAAAAGGTTATACTTCTCCATTAGGCTCTTCTTTTCAGCCTCCTCCCTTTCAACAGTCTTTTGGGCCAATTTGGCCACATTCATAGTCAAATTAGTGGCCTCAGTGGTTGAGGTCTCTGAAGCTCTCTTTATTATTAATCCTCCTCTAAATTTGGATTAATATCAGAAACATCATGTTTTCTCCCTTGTGGGGCCAATGCCCAAATTTCTAACATTTCATACTCTTTACTGAAAGCAGAGTCTTGAAGTGTTGCCTTGACTTCTTCTTCAGAGTCTTGCAAGGGATGCTTGGACTTTAGAATAGCATTAAATGCTACAGTATCTACAATGTCCCATTCAGGCAGAATCAATACTTTAGCCTGACTCACCAGTTTTCTTCCTACTTCAGGATTGATGTTCTTGAATTCTTCCATTAATTTAGCTTTTACTTCCTCATTATTCTCCTGGTCTAACCTGTCAGGTCTCGGTTCTCTTCTCTACCTACATTTATCTTGATATTCTTCAAATTTCATCCTCCATACCAATTGCAAGAATAAAAGAGTTTTTACAAATGTATTGTCATCTAGAAACTCCTTGCATGCTTCCATTCTTGCATCTTGTACACTTTTACCTTTCATAGCTAAATCAGATAAAACCAATTCAGCTAGTCTAGGAGGGGAAGGCATACCAACTTGCATGTCATGATCAGTAACAATAATTTTATCCATCAAATTCTTTTGTTGTTGATCAATTCTTTGCCTCTTCGGGCTTGGTTCAGATGGTGGTGATGGGGGAATATCTTTTGGTGATGATTCTAAATCAATGATTTTAATTGCCCCAAGCACTTTTAACTTTGGACCTAGTTGTGAAGGAAACTTCATTATTTACTTCCCCTTTCTGTCCACTTCTTCCTCATCACTGTTGCTATCCCTTTTCCTCCTGTAAATGGCCCACCTTTCTATAGGCTGGTATGCTGGCCTTGTTTCAATTGGTTTGGCACCTTTTTCTTGTACACCCAGTCTCAGTTCTAAATTTATCTTTTTGGTTCTCAAGGTGCCCATAATCTCTTTGAAGTTCTTCGTCAGAAAATAAATTTTCTTATGGTGCGGACTGAACTCCAATAGTGGATCACATTTCAGATCCATTTTCTGCACAACATCTAATAGCTTACTATAATATTTCCATTTCTCCTTGTCCAACTCCTGTCTATTGAGGTCAAATTTGTTTCTAATTAGGTCCTCAGAAAAGTTGAACTCATGTACAAACTTGACAGCCTTTATTCTTATCTGAAAAGGGTAAAGAAACCCTCAGGATCATGTTGCCTCTTTGGACCACACCACAAATGATAATCCTCAAATAATTTCTCAAAATGCACACAACCTCCCTTTGAAAATGCAAAATCAGACACCACTGTATAATCTGGGAAAAATGTTCCCTTACCCCTCCCAGTGAGGTTGTCCTCATGAATACAACCTATTTTCCACATAACTTCTGCAAACCCCACTCTTGGTGGCACATTGTATGGCAGTATATGAGGGGCTCCCTGAAAACCATATACCCTCAAAACAGTGTTGACTGAGTATGGGATAATGTCACCCCAGTTATGGAAGACCTTTAATTATGGCTTCCTCCCCTTTGGCCTGAGGAAATCATGTAATTCCTCAGGGATCATAGGTACATTCACCATCAATCAAGCCCTCAATTTGGAAGCAAAGCAATTATGAAATTATACATAACTGGTAATTTCCTTATTGCAAGATAAATCTGCACCCCATATCTATACTGGCAATCTTTCTCCATCAACTGATTACCTTAATTTCATCCTTTCAGAGAAGAAATCAACATTCTTGAACAAGAACATATGCATCAGCATAGAATACCAAAAGAATTGAGTGCCTGTATCATTTTTCTACAACTTTGATAGCCCTTCATGTATCCTCTCAGCCAAGAAAGAAGCAAAGTCATATGTCACAGAGAAGTTAGGGTGTTGTATTTGCACCCCCGTGAACATGTATGCAATGGGCATCACCACAACAGGACTGAAACCAAAAATCTGACACAATGAATAGAAAGTGGCTATGAAATGATTTGCAAAACAATTTAATCTGAAACATTCATGTTCACTTGGGTTGAGATGAAATCTTGAACCTCTGCCCTAGCCAAATGAGGTGGAAGCAACTTAGCTCTAAAAAGAGACTTCAACTTTGCATATTCCTTCTTCATTTCCTCAAGATTAATTTCAATCAAGTCTTCACTTGGTTCACTCAAGTCAAAAATCTATTGGATATCATCTCTATTAATGCTCAACAGAACCTTTCCATCATTATCCTTGATTACTCATGTGACAGGGTCATATCTTATAGCCACTGCCCTAAGTAGGTCTACATCAAGGAACACATTTGCTACCACCAGCTTTCCCAAATCATACATCCAACCATTTGAAAAGGGGTGAGACAAATTCCTCTCTCCATGCCACAATCTGAACATTTCCAAGCCTGTGAGAGGAACCCTAGCATCGGCTATGTTGGAGCAATTGTACACTAACCCTTTCCCCAGGATTTTCCCACATTAGAACCAATCCCTTCTTCCTATCATTTGTTGATAGGGGCAATTGATCCAGGAAATCATCATGCAGGTTTCTTCTTAAATAGTCAACTTGGCTAGAATGTTGCTTTGGTGGTGCCATCTCAGAAAAACTAGGGCCTCTTTACAATGTTATACTTCAAATAGCTAGGACTAACCAGAGATAGAAAATCACAGAACAAAACACAACAATTTCTCACAACTATAATTAAACTATAGCCCTAACACATTTATCAACAAGTTAAATGACAAGCACAACAAATATTTTTCCAAATTCAAGTGCAGAATGACCGGAAGACATAGACATTAACTCATGGCTTTTTTCGCAGAAATCCCAAATTTTGGCTGCAATGATTCACAACTTCGCTTTCGGCTCTGAAACTGCTCCACAAAATACTTGGATGCTTTGTAATACAAATAAAGTAGGAGAATTAATTTTATTTCAATCAAATCGTGCCAGTATTTGATGCATATTTAAATTCGAGCCATCGATCTTTTAGTTAGATCAAATCATCAAACGACCGCCTTCAAAACAAGCTAACACAATCACCAACGTAGCAATAAGGGGCCCACCATACCATACGCTACTAAGGAAGTCCACGTGGTGGTCGCCCACAATATCGTGATCAGTAAAAACCTTGCAACTTTGGATCACGCGATGGCGGGAAACTGTAGATCTTGAGCACCAATGATCTCATTCCTTCAACACAGTCACCAACCTTATCAATAACTGTAGAGCAGCTTTTTGTCAAGATTATAACAGATCCATTGATTTAAAACATGTGCATCATAAAAACACTTTAGTAACCCACCTTCTAATGTATTAAGTCCAGATTAATTTCCTTTATTCTTTTAGTTTCTTTAGATGAGACACGTGGCGCCTGCCCATGATATCGCGATCATTAAAAACCTTGTAACTCATGATCACGCAATGGTGGGCAACTGTTGAGATCTGATTATAATTGATTAGTGGTCAACCAAACTTATCTCCTTCGGCCATGCCAAAAAGGACATGTGGCACCCGCTTGTGATATCGCGATCAACCAAAGCATTGTGGTGGGGTCATCGTGGCATAGCGGGCAATGACTGAGATCAAAAGGAAATTGATCAACAGTAGCGCGAATTCTATCCCTGACCAAAATAAAATATTTATTAAAAGGACAAGGGGACATCACTAGGCCAATGGTAAACAATGACATAAGTTTTTTTAAAACCGTGAAACACAGGTCCAACCAGGACTTAGGAAAATGAAAAATCCTGCGGAGGAAATAAAATTAAAACAAAGGGACTCAGCCTAGATGAACCGATAGGACATAAGTCATTTTAAAACCCCCTCAAAAATTAACAATGAGATAGATCCCAACCAAGGCATAAAATAAACACAAGGGTTTTACATGTAGGCAAAGCTAAAACCCCAACCCTAAGAAATTTTTAACACCATGGAAGACCAGTAACACCAGGCAAGGTAGGAATGGAACACAAGGAGAAAATTTTTGAAGATCCATCAGTGGCTCTAGTTGGGGATGTTCATTCCACTGGAATGAAGCGAGAATTCAGAATCTCAAGAAGAGAAGACCAAGATGCAAAGATGACCAAAAAGGGACTGTTCGGACAAAACAATCCAAAATATGTACAAAATATATACAAAATATAGAAACCTAAACTACTGTTTATGGAAAATAATACTTCACGTGAAGTATAACTTCAAGAACTCTCCATGCACTGGCAGTTCAAGAATATCCCTTGTCATATCTTGGAGGAATTATGAATCTTCACCCCACTTACCATTAATAAAAAATGGACCCAACCAGATTGCATCAAATTTCCCATGTTTCCCTTTATCTTCTAGTCTAGCATTCCACATTAAAACCAAATCTCCATCTTTGAAACTCCTAGCAATTTCCCTCTTGTCATACAAATTCTTTACTTGCAACTACAACTTTGCATTTCTCTTTTGTGCTTCCCTCTTGGTTTCATCTAATTCTATAAGAGCTTCCACTCTCAATTGCATCTCATCATCAATTTCATTATCATACATTTGGAAAAACTTGTACATTTCCATTAAGTTGTTTTGGGGCAACTTGGAATTTATCCCATAAACCAAGTCAAAAGGGGCATAACCTATTTCCTTCTTCACAGTTACCCTATCTACCCAGACTGCTAATCTCAGGTTAGAATCCCAAGCCCTTTTATTCTGACCCAAGATTCTTTTAATGATCTTCATCAAGCTTTTATTGCTTGATTCTTTTGGTCCATTTCCCTATGGGTGATATGGTGATGAATAAGAAATTTGGATGCCATGCTTCTCACAAAATTCTATGTATTCTTCAAATCTAAAACAAATTGCATTGTCTAATACAATCCTTTCTGGACATCCAAATCTAGTCAATATGTTGCTCATCAAGAAGTCAATTACCGCTTTACTAGTGGCTTTCTTTGTTGGAATTTCTTCCACCCACTTGGTGAAATAATCAGTGGCTACCAATATCCATGAGTGACCTCCACTAGATTTACATGCTATCTCTCCTACCAAATCAATACCACACTACTGAAATGGAGCTTGTACTATAACCGGTTTTAGAGGCAAGTTACCAGAAAACTTTAACTTACCAGAGAAATGTTGACAAGCATCACATGTCTTCAATAGTTGGTGTGCATCCTTAAAAACTGTAGGCCACCAAAATCCATCCCTCATTATCTTATGTGCAATTGTTTTAGCCATATAATGTCCTCCACAAACTCCACCATGCATCTCACTCAGAAGTTCTTTTGCTTGATCTTGGTCAACACACTTCAGCATGACACCTTCTCCATTTCTCCACCAGAGCTTTCCATCTACGACAACATATTTGATAGCATGTAACTTCAATGTTCTTTTCTCATTTTCACTCAAGTTGTCAGTACATTTTATTTTTTTCAAATAATATATCACATCTCTATACCATTCAGAATGCTCCATATCACATATGTGTGATCTGTTTTCATCTTCTAGCAATTTTATCTAATTTTCTTCCAATTTACTTTGGGACATGAGCTTGGCCAATCCTTTTCCTCTCACCAGTTTGGTAATCTAGACCTCAATATTGAATTCCTGGATCCTATTTATCCACCTACACCTTCTTCCTGACACTTATTGCTGTGTAAAAATGCCCTTAACAACAACATTAGGTACATATGCAATTACAATAGCTCCCATCAAATAAGGCCTAAAATCTTTTACTACTTTTACCAATGCATATGCTTTTTTTTCATTTATATCATACTTAAGCTCTGTAGCTTCTAAAGATTTGCTGAAAAAGGCTATAGGTTGTTCAAAACCTTATGCATTCTTTTGCAACAACACAACTACAATTGTGTGGAAAGAAGCAAATGAGAAATCTATTAAGGTTTGGAAAGCCTCCTTTATTGCTTGCTTAATGGCTTGGAAAGCCTACATAGACTCCTTATCCCATTCAACTTTGGATCCTTTCTTGAGCATTTTTGAAATAGGGTGAATTATCTCAACAAAATTTGTCACAAACATCCTCAAGAAATTTTTTTGTCCAAAGAAATAGTGTATTCCTTTGATACTTTGGGGTTTTGGAACTTTATCAATTACAATTACCCTCTCTGGATCAATTTTTACTTCATCCTTGGAAACTATATGTCCCAATAATTTTCCTTCTAGTACCCCAAACACACACTTCTTTGGGTTCAAATAAATACCATACTCCAAGGCTCTAATGAATATCTTCTCTAGATGCTCACAATGATCCTCTTCCTTTTTAGAATATGTTGTCAAGTCATCTTGGTAGATCACCAAAAGTAAGTTAATGAAATCTGAGAATGCCACATCCATGGCTCTTTGAAAAGTAGCCCCTGCATTTGTTAGACCAAATGGCATTCTTACATAAACATATGTTCCCCATGGTGTGGTGAAAGCTGTCTTAAATTGCTTAGACTCCTTGACCATGAGCTAGTTATAACCAAAAAAACCATCCATCATAGACATTAATTCACAACTTGTCATCCTTTGCAACATGGCTTCCATATTGGGTAATGGATAATTGTCTTTAAATGAAGACACATGTTAAAATTTCTGAAATCTACACATAACCTGATGTCTCCATTTTTCTTCCTTACTGGTACTAGGTTTGCTACCTAGGATAAATGTCTGATTATTTTGATGATTCTTGCATCCCTTAGTCTCATTCATTCTTCTTGCATTTTGGGGGCCAAGGTGGGATTAATAGGCCTTTGCTTTTGTCTAAATGGCTTGGCATCATCATGCAAAGGAATCTCATGTTGGAAAAGATCCTCCCTGTATGCCTTAAGGGCATCATAGGACCATGAAAACACATGCCTAAACTTCCTTAATAAGTCAATTAGCATCCTTCTCACCTTTGGTGATATTTTCTTTCCAATATATACCTTCTTTGGGGATGCTTCTGTTCCAAGATTTATCTCTTCCAAGTCATCAGGGTGAGAAACGGTATGATTAGCCTGTGTCTTATCCCGATGTTCAAACACTCTTTCTAGTACCACTAAACCCTTGGGAATTTTGTTTGTCTTTAACTGAATGACCTCATTTCCAAATATAGTATCCTTACCATCAACATTTTCAACAAAATCTCCAAAGTCAATTTCCTGATTCACATATTCACCCACACAATTCAAAAACCTTAATATATCATCATCATTATCAAAAACCTACCATTTTTTTATATTATCAGGGATAGATGGCCTGGTTTGCACCTCAACCTTTGAAATTCCAACATAAGTCATATCATCTGGTTTTAATGCAATGTTGGCTAATAGGTCCACCACTTTGTTTTGACCTCTTTCCATCCATCCTATGCCAAATGCATCAAAGCTCTCCAATTCAACCCAAACAACATTCCTATACTATTTGAACCTCTTGTTCTTTGATACAAACTTGCATCTAACTTGGGAGACCACAAGCTCGGAATCCCCAATTGCCTTGAGCTTCTTGATCCCATGTTTTTCAGCCAATCTAAACCCTAATAACAAGGCTTCATACTCTACCACATTATTTGTGCATTCAAATAACAGAGTGAAAGAGAACCTAAATGTCTTTCCACTTGGTGATCGTAACAAGACACCTGCACCAGACCTTCTTTTGAACTTGCACCATCAAAATACATAGTCCACAAGTCATCAAATTCTGACAATTGTTTTATTTCTGTATCAATCAATGCATTAGGCTTATCACAATTGCTAGGGAATTCCTCAACCCTAAATTCATCTATACCACTGTCAATAAAACATGTCATATTCTCAATCGGGCCATTCTCAATCATATGAGGTACTTTTGATTCTCTTTCAATTTTGACATCCTTACCATAAATAGAGAAAGTAGCAAATGAAAAATCACATTGCATGTTACCCCCCATTGATGCACTCCATTTTCTTGACAAGAGCATTCCAAAATGAGGTGGGATGTCTGCAACTAATATGGTCATGACTAAATCCTTGTCAGGGTACTGAGTCAATTTATAAGGCAATGCTCTGATAGTTCCAATAACTGGCACTTATCTCAAATCCATGGCATAACATTTACCTTGAGCAGTATCTACTGTCAAGCCCATTGCCTCCATTATTTTTACTATCATAACATTATTTGATGCCCTTGAATCTATCATACAGTTCCTTAAAGTTTTCCCATTTATATCCACACTTAAGAAGAAAGGGGTTATATTTTCAAGGCACATGTCAATAGAATTTTCTAAATACACAGGGGGAATTTGTGACACAATTCCCTCTTTGTTTTCTTTCTCCTTGTCCTTCACTTCTTTACCAAGCTTCCTTGTTTAGTCTTATTACCAACATCTGTGATCAAGGCTATTGTCTTTTCTTTGTGTTCATTTATTCTCATCATTTCTAGCAAAGGTATTGTTACTTTAACCTGAGAAAGAACATGAAACATATCCACAAGTGTATATTTAGGAAAATTAGACATCATACCTTCATCATTTTCCTTTCTCTCTGGTTGATTACTTCCTCCTAGCTTCTTTTGCTTCTTATCCTTTGCAGCAGGTTTAGCTACCTTTGTAATTACCTTTATTTTCACCAATGATTTAGTTACATCTTCCTAAGGGTTTGGGGTCTCGTTCTTTTTTTCCCAAACCTTATCACTCTTAACTTCTTTGACTTTTACAACATCCTTTTTGTTGTCAACCTTAACACCTTTGTTTCTATCCTTTTGCTCTTAAATAAACAAGCTAGCAGGTTTGCCCTGCTCACCACCCATAGTCCTATTTCTCAATTGAAGTGAACTTCTCATTTGAGCAACCATTTCTTTAGTCAATCTTGCAATCTCTTCTTCTGATGGTCTCCTTAAGGACACTGAATCTTCAACCTGCTCCATATTGCAAGCATTATGATCAAAATCACCTTCCTCATCAAAAAAGACCTATTGATGATACATCTCACTTCTCTGCCTCTGATTATCCACATCAACTTCCTGTATTTCATCATCAGAGGAACATTATGCCTCATCAATGTATGATCTAGCCATACAAACATTTACATCATCTTTCTCATATTCTGATGTCTGCTCATGAGCATCCTCCTCTATTTCCCCAACAACAAGCAATTGAGCAACACCATAGTAATCTTGATCATGTGGATGTTCACACACTTCACACAATGGTCTATCTGGTACTAGATTTACTGAATGTTTCTTCAAGGGGTCTAGTGTATGCTGGTCATTTTTAAGTTTCTGGCTAGGCAAGATTGGTTTTCCATCTTTCCAATTTGTATTGTAAGGATAATTTTGCAATCTAGGCTACTTATCATTTTTATTATAAGATTTCCTTTCATTTCCTATACCCTTCTCTTGCTTAGCAACAATTTTCTTTATGTCTTTCAAAGTATTGTAAACCTTTTCCCACTTTTCATCATCTTTAGGCTTTGCAACCAAAACCTTCTCAGTCTTATTCTTAGGATTTTTCAAAAGTGTAAGTTCTTCCCTCCGACTATATTTCCCAGAAGCTTTTCTGTTACTTTTGATATTTATAGCCACCCTAAATGCATCCCTCATAGTCTGAGGGTCTTTATCTCTGAGGAGATATGGAATTTTAGCATCAAAATCATTGAAATATGTAGTTAAACAAACATTTTCATCAAGCCTTAAAATCTAGAACAACTTATACATTGATTTTTGAAATCTTAAATTAAACTCTGTCACAAGCTCATTCAATGACTTCTTGATGTTATTAAACTCATTTAGCATGAAACTTGCATTAGTTTTATCACCATATTGCTCCTTGAAACACTTTTCAAACTCATCCCATGAACCAATACTAGCATTAGATAGACCTCTATACCAATCCCTTGCATCCTCTACCAGAGATTGTACAAACAATTTCATTACAACATCTTCATGTTCTACCTCATAATCATTTAACATATCCATGAAAGATTTTAAGTGTTCCTCTGTTGTCACAACATTATTGCCAACAAACTTACTCATCTTTTCTCTCAAGTCAGCAGGGATGGGATTTGGATAACCAGGGATGCCATCAAAGAATAATGGCCTATACCTTTCCAACTGTATAGGTTGTCATTGAAATAGTCCTTCATTCTTCTAAGAATCATCACCAAACCATAAATATTGTATCCTAGGACCATCCTGATTTGGATTTAAAAACCTAGTTGCATGAGTCTTCAGGCCAGAATTACTTATGATGGGATCCGGATTAATTTTAGAACCGTCCTTTAAGGAATCTTGGTGATTTGATGAGGTTGCAGCTTGTGTAGCCTCATCCATATTTGACATCTTTAAGAAACTTATTTTCCTCTTCATTTCTGCATTCCCAGCCTTAATTTTTGTTCTCTCCAACTCTTATGTCAGAGCTTCACTCTCCCTTTTAGCCTTTTCTAAGGTAGATTCTGTTTGAAATGACACATGTGGCTGGAGATCTTGTTGAATAGAATGGGGAGTCACTTTCTCATTTATTTTAATCCCCTCAAACTTTTTCTTTCCTTTGTCCAAGGTAGGCTTAAGGTTTGTATTACTTAGTTGAGACCTAACATGATTTGAGGGCTTTGGGTCAACAGGTTTGGGTTGGACATCAATGTGGCCTATAGGGTTTTCTTTAGACAAATGCTTTGTTTCCTTATTAGCAATCTTTTGTACAATTGGACCCTCAACACTTTGTTTAGGTTCTTCTTGGTTCAAGAACTTCATTGTTTCCAGCTGTCTTGTCAACCTATCCCTTTCAATCACAACATTCCTCAACTTTGCTTCCCTTTCTTTTTCTCTTTTCACCCTAAGCTCAGTTTGCTCTTGAATTTCCCGCTTCAAGGAGTGAATGTCTCCAAAAAAATTGTTAGGGTCAGGAAAAGTCACATCAGAACTCGATGTATCATCTAGATCTATTAAATTGACCCCTTCCAGTACATGTTTAGACAATAAAGGGTTTACATCTTTTTCAACAGGAGGAGGAGGCACATCACTGGTGCATTCTCTGTGATGGCTTCGACTTCTACTCCTGCCTTTTCTCTTTTCAACATATTTGACACTAACAAGCCCTTTATTTTGACATGTCACATCTTCTTGAACTGATGTATTAAATAATGAATCAAAAAATCCACCACCATTTGACTCATAATTTCTAAACACCTCTTCAAGATTTTTAGGGATAGGGTGTAAAATCTTACTCGTACCTTGGTGTACAGAGTTCTGTGACGCGGGAGCAGTAGTACTAGATTCTAGTCTTTTCTTTATTTAGTCCTTCTTCTTCACTTTGGGAAGTTCACCTTCCAATTTCTGTTCTGGATGATTCTTCATGAATGACTTGGTGTTCTTCATTCTTCGTACTAGTCCACAAGTTTTTTTTTCACTTATAATAAACCTTTCAAAATAAAATGCATACTGGTGCAGAGACTTCAGAGTCACCACCATATATTCTTGGGAATACCAAATACCTAAAGACACGTGGTGGAATATAAAAACCTTTGGAACCTCGTACTAACAACACACAAAAGTTTTTTACAACATAACTCTTAATGCTTATGAAAATAGAAGAAGTGGAAAAACCTAACACAAAATTATAGGCTCAACCTTCAAATCACAGAAACACTATGAGATCTATATGCAAATTGACAACTAACACACTGACAAAAGATATTAAAATTAGCTTCTCCAGCACAGTCGCCATTTTTTCAGTTTTTTTTTTACACTGTAACCAGGTTTGTCTTCTAATCTACCTATAGAATTACCAATTCCAATTAAGGAAAAATCGAAGGAGCTGGACCAACTGACGAGGACTTTAAAAAGCCTCCTACACTTTGGGCTCTGCAAGACCTGGGAGGGTGATCCCTTAATGTGTTTTCAACCTCTACACCATTATTATAAACAACATCAACAATAATAGATAATTTCACTAAGTAGCTCAACACGATAGGATAATATCAAATAGAATTGGTTATTCATCGATAATATCAACTATCTGGAGCATGAGATAACTACAACACAATCCACAACATAAGATAGTCATTGATTTGCAATTTGTAGCAAGCTCTAGGCAAAGAAAAACAAATATTGAATCACACAGATAATTACAACTTAGATCAATGTCATTTATCCATTGGAGGAGTCATTCATAAGCATCTAAGGGTATATGACAGATTTAATGCATACAATATGAAATCCTCTACGACATTGCATTGTAATCTCACAAATGTGTATTCTAACTCAATACTACTTATCAAATCCTTATACATAACACATCTGCCTATAATCCCATTCAAGCTTTTTAATTAATTCTTTGAATTAAACCTAAAAAAAAATTGTACACACCACATTAGTGAGATGGATAAAACAACCCTTAGTTATTTTATTCAAAGTTCAGATATGCATGTACAATGGAGAGACATGGGCTTGAATTTATCATTTCAACTCAAATGCTAGAACTATTATACAACATTAAATCCCCATGAACTCAAAACCTATTACAAAATGATTCAAAACCTAAATTGCATTTCTCTCTAAAACCATCAGACTTTACAATTTTCTCTACAACTTCACCTAGATTCGACCAAAAATTATCTAACTTGCTAACCCCTACCTCTGGCCTTGAAATCCTTCTTATAAAAAATGAAGGAGCAAACAAGCATCAGGACAAAAAGTACACATGTCACCAGCCAATTGGAGCACCTGGTGATATTCTAAATTTTTTTACAACAACCACCACCCTAGAGAATATTCATGTTCATCATGTCAGCTGAGGAAAGTTGATGTAACAACAAAAACAACAAGAAATCCTCATCAAGACTACCATCAAAGAAAAATCGGAAACCGTTGTAACCGCAACATCTGATTTACCACTTGTTAGTAGTCCATTCTTTCTTCTCTTCCTCAGTCAAATATTTACTTACCCATTTCTAGTATTCTTCATCAGTCGGCTAGTCAAAATTAAGTACCTCATTCACCTTGGCATTATAAGGTGTGTATTTTACCACTACCTGATTTGCATCCCTTTCAAAAGATTCCAAAAATGAACTGGGACTAATGATTTTATCCATACAGCTCACCAACAAATCATAATCTGAGTGATCACAAATTAAATTAATTTGATTATTTATGACCTCACTTGCTTGATCTTGCCACTGCTGGAGTGACCTGATTTTCCCTTCCTCATCAATTATATTAGGTAACGATGTGTTACCCCAATCATTGAAATTCTTCACCAACTCCCTGATCTTCCTACTCAAATCATCTGACAGGGTCTCTGCAATTACTTCACTAATACTTGAGTAGGCTTTAGTGATTGGGGCCTATTATTTGTGTCAAACCTTGAGGCCTCATACATGACATCCAAATCACTTTCCCTAGGGATTCAATTTTCAATCAATGGTATCACTACCTCCTGATCCCTATCAATGCTCTTTATTGCATCTAATAGTAAAGAATATAAAAAATGTATAGATAGCAATTTACTATCAACCTTTTCATTTAAATGCCTCAAAACAATAGTAACAATCTCTTTTTTCCTTGAGAAAGATCCCTCCTCACTTACCCTCAAAGATGCCTGTAATTCATCAATTCTTTGCATGAGCTTCCTCTTTGTAGGATCAACAAAGCACTCTCTTTCATCATCATTTTTTTCTAAAGGAGGGGTGAGGGAAGGATTTTGACTAGGAGACCCTGGTGTGGAAACAATTGGAGAAGCATGAGGCATTGACCCTACTATGGAAGGTAATGTACTGGTCCCTGGAGCACTTGATGTCTCCCCAAATTGTTTATACCTAAGCCTTTCCACATCAGTCTGCAACTCAACATTCTTCTACAGAACTTGTTGTATTCCTCGATCAAAAGGTTATACTTCTCCATTAGCCTCTTCTTTTCAGCCTCCTCCCTTTCAGCAGTCTTTTAGGCCAATTTGGCCATATTCACAATCAAATTAGTGGCCTCAGTGGATGAGGTCTCTGAAGCTCTCTTTATTATTAATCCTCCACTAAAATTTGGATTAATATCATAAACATCTGGTTTTCTCCCTTGTGGGGCCAATGCCCAAATTGCCAAGGTTTCATACTCTTCACTAAAAGTAGAGTCTTGAAGTGTTGCCTTGACTTCTTCTTCAGAGTCTTACAAGGGATGCCTGGACTTCAGAATAGCATTAAATGCTATAGCATCTGCAATGTCCCATTTAGTCAGAATCAATACTTCAGCCTGACTCACCAGTTTTCTTCCTTCTTTAGGAGTGATGTTCTTGAATTCTTCCATTAATTCAGCTTTTACTTCCTCATCATTCTCCTTGTCTGACCTGTGAGGTCTCGGTTCTCTTCTCTACCTACATTTATCTTGATATTCTTGAAATTTCATCCTCCATACCAATTGCAAGAATACAGGAGTTTTTACAAATGTATTGTCATCTAGAAACTCCTTACATGCTTCCATTCTTGTATCTTGTACACTTTTACCTTTCATATCTAAATCAAATAAAACCAATTCAGCTAGTCTAGGAGGGGAAGGCATACCAACTTGCATGTCATGATCAGTAACAATAATTTCATCCATCAAATTCTCCTATGGTTGATCAATTCTTTGCCTCTTAGGGCTTGGTTCAGATGGTGGTTATGGGGGACTATCTACTTGTGGTGATTCTAAATCAATGATTTTAATTGCCCCAGGCACTTTCAACTTCGGACTTGGTTGTGAAGGAAACTTCATTATTTGCTTCCTCTTTCTGTCCACTTCGTCCTCATCATTGATGCTATCCCTTTTCCTCCTGTAAATGGGCCACCTTTTTGTAGGCTGGTATGCTGGCCTTGTTTCAATTGGTCTGACACCTTTTTTTTGTAGACCCAGACACAGTTCTAAATTTATCTTTTTGGTTCTCAAAGTGCCCATAATCTCTTTGAAATTCTCTTTCAGAAAATCAATTTTCTTATGGTGGGGACTGAACTCCAACAATGGATCATATTTCAGATCCATTTTGTGCAGAACATCTAATAGCTTACTATAAGCTATCCATTTCTCCTTGTTCAAATCCTATCTATTTAGGTCAAATTTGTTTCTAAATAGGTCCTCAGGAAAGTTGAACTCATGAACAAACTTTCCAGCCTTTATTCTTTGTCTGAAAAGGGTAAAGAAACCCTCAAGATCATGTTGCCTCTTTGGACCACAACTCAAATGATAATCCTCAAAGAATTTCTCAAAATGCACCCAACCTCCCTTTGAAAATGCAAAATGAAACACCACTGTACAATCTGGGAAAAATGTTCCCTTACCGCTACTAGTGAGGTTGTCCTCATGAATACAACCTATTTGCCACATAACTTCTACAAACCCCACTCTTGGTGGCACATTGTATGGTAGTATATGAGGGGCTCCCTGAAAACCACATACCCTCAAAACAGTGTTGACTGGGTATGGGATAATGTCACCCCAGTTATGGAAGACCTTTAATTTTGGCTTCCTCCCCTTTGGCCTGAGGAAATCATGTAATTCCTCAGGGATCCTAGGTACATTCACCATCAATCTAGCCCTCAATCTGAAAGAAAAGCAATTATCAAATTGCACATAACTGGTACTTTCCTTATTGCAAGATAAATCTGCACCCCATATTTGTACTGGCAATATTTCTCCATCAACTGATTACCTTAATTTCACCTTTTCAGAGAAGAAATCAGCATTCTTGAACAAGAACATATGCATCAGCATAGAATACCAAAATAATTGAGTGCCAGTATCATTTTTCTGCAACTTTGATAGCCCTTCATGTATCCTTTCAGCCAAGAAAGAAGCAAAGTCATATGTCCTAGAGAAGTTAGGGTGTTGTATTTTCACCCCCATGAACATGTATGCAATGGGCATCACCACACCAGGACTGAAACCCAAAATCTGACACAATGAATAAAAAGTGGCCAAGAAATGATTTGCAAAACAATTTAATCTAAAACATTCCTAATCACTGGGGCTGAGATGAAATCTTGAACTTCCTGTCCTAGCCAAATGATGTGGAAGCATCTTAGCTCTAAAAAGAGACTTCAACTTTGCATATTCCTACTTCATTTCCTCAAGATTGATAGGAACCAAGTCTTCACTCAGTTCACTCAAGTGAAAAATATGCTAGATATAATTTCTATTAACGGTCAACAGAACCTCTCCATCATTATCCCTGATTATTCGTGTGACAAGGTCATATCTTGCAGCCACTGCCCTAAGAAGGTCTACATCAGGGAACACATTTGGTACCACCAGCTTTCCCAAACCATACATCCAACCGTTTGAAAAAGGGTGAGGAAAATTCCTCTATCCATGCCACAATCTGAACATTTCCAAGCCTGTGAGAGGAACCCTAGCATCGACTATGTTGGAGCAATTGTACACTAACCCTTCCCCCAATATTTTCCCTCACATTAGAACTAATCCCTTCTTCCTATCATTCGTTGGCAAGGGCAATTGATTTAGGAAATCATCATACAGGTTTCTTCTTAAATAGTCAACTTGGCCAAAATGTTTCTTTGGCGGTGCCATCTCAAACAAACTAGGGCCTCTTTACAATGTTATACTTCAAATAGCTAGGACTAACCAGAGATAGAAAATCACAGAACAAAACACTGCAATTTCTCACAACTATAATTAAACTATAGCCCTAACACATTTATCAACAAGTTCAATGACAAGCACAACAAATCTTTTCCCAAATTCAAGTGCAGAATGACTGGAAGACACATAAATTAACTCACGGCTTTGTTCACAAAAATCCCAAATTCTGGCTACAATGATTCACAACTTTGCTTTCGGCTCTAAGACTGCTCCGCAAAATACTTGGATGCTTTGTAATACAAATAAAGTAGGAGAATTGATTTTATTTCAATCAAATGATGCTAGTAAGTGTCTCATTTGCCATTAAAGCTCACTCACGAGTTGCACGAACGACTCCAACCATATTTGATGCAGATTTAAACTTGAGCCATCGATCTTTTAGTTAGATGAAATCATCGAATGGTCGCCTTCAAAACAAGTTGAGACAATCACCAACGCGGTAATAAGGGTCCCACCATACCATACATTACCAAGGAAATCCACGTGGCAGTCGCCCGCAATATCGCAATCAGTAAAAACCTTGCAACTTTGGATCACACGATGGCAGGCTACCATTGATCTTGAGCATCAATGATCTCATTCCTTCAACACAGTTGCCAGCCTTATCAGTAACTGTCGAATAGCTTTTTGTCAAGATTATAACAGATCCGTTGATTTAAAACATGTGCGTTATAAAAACACTTTAGTAACCCGTGTTCTAATGTATTAAGGCCAGATTAATTTCCTCTATTCTTTTGGCTTCATAAAATGAGACACGTGGCGCCTTCCCGTGATATCACGATTAGTAAAAACCTTGTAACTCTTGATCACGCGATGGTGGGAAACCATTGAGATATGATGATAATTGATCGGCAGTCAACCAAACTTATCTCCTTCAACCACGCCAAAAAGGACATGTGGCACCCGCCTGTGATATCGTGATCAACCAAAGTATTGTGGTGGGGTCATCGCGGGATAGCGGGCAACGACTGAGATCATAAGGAAATTGATCAATGGTAGTGTGAATTTGATCCCTATGCAAAATAAAACATTTATTAAAAGGACAAGGGGACATCACTAGGCCAACGGTAAACAACGACATAAGTTGTTTTAAAACCATGAAACACAGGGCCAACCAGGACTTAGGAAAATGAAAAATCAAATGATGGAAATAAAATTAAAACAAAGGGACTCAGCCTAGATGAACCGATAGGGCATAAGTCATTTTAAAACCCCCTCAAAAAGTAATAGCGAGATAGATCCCAACCAAGGTGTAAAATAAACACAAGGGTTTTACATGTAGGCAAAGCTAAAACCCCAACCCTAAGAAATTTTCAACACCATGGAAGACTAGTAACACTAGGAAAGGTAGGAATGGAACATAAGGAGAAAAAATTTGAAGTTCCATCACATATTCTGAAATCATTGTATTCCATGAGATGACATATCTTTGGGGCATTTTGTCAAACAGTTAATGTGTCTTTTCTATACTTCCACATTTAACATACATGTCCACTAGGGTAGTTGCAACTGCAACATCTGATAAAATTCCTCTTTCTTTACGCTTTGGAGGATGTCCATACCCTACTTCAATGCTCACATTTTGGCACAGACAGGGACGAAGAATGCTAGCAAATGTTGTGGAGTCTGGCTTTACAACTGCGGATTGCATTTGCTTCAAAGTTACTAAAGATTTTTTAAAAAATCCATTTTCTGCATATCCTGCAATCATTGCATTCCATGAGATAACTTCTCTTTGAGGCATTATGTCAAATGGTTTACGTGCCTTTCCTATGCTTCCACATTTTGCATACATGTCTACTAGAGCATTTTCAACTATAATATCTGAAAAAAATCCGCATTCCATGATGCTTTGATGGCTGTCCATACCATGTTCCAAAGCTCCCATTTTGGTACAGGTGGTGAGGATACATGCGAAGGTTGTGGAATTTGGCTGTACACCTGCCAATTACATTTTCTTCAAAGTTTCTAAAGCCTTTTCAAAAAATCCATTTTGTACATATTCTGCAATCATTACCCCTGTCTCCCTCGATGGTGCTGTGCAAACATTAAATGAAAAATAACAATTGAAGGGACTACTACGGAGTTTGTCTGGATTCGTCAAAGAATACTCATGTTGGACGTGCTTTCTGTGGGTGTTGTCTCATGCTGGATGTTCATTGTAAAATTGTAAATTATCATGTCTTTGGGTTTGTGGATTCATGTCACCAATCTTCAGGAAATTACTAACTTGTTAATTTGGTTGTCTGGTTGGATTGTTTCAGAGTGTATTTTTATGGAGATTCCAATTAGTTTCCTATGATGTTATGCTATCTTCTGAGGGACTTAATCTAGTGGAATTCAAAGGTTCCTTCTTGGTATGTCATTTGAAAATGAATTGGATAATTCTGCCTGTTGGAACCTTTGAAATTGTAATCAGTAGATACATCTTTAATGGGAACCTAAAGAAAATTAAATCTACTTTCTTCTGCAACTATTGTACAGATCTTGTAAAGGGTACTGAAAAAGGCATATACAGAAGACAAGTTTTGCATAAAATATATTTCTTTCCTACCTTCGGTAACTCTTTACTACTTTACATATCATTGGTATTGCTAATGGCATTGGCTAGAGAGTCTACATTAGAACTAAACAAAGAAAATTTCTTCACAAAAAAGAAATGTCTACGTAAACATGTGGAGGAGGTGTAAATGCTGGTGGTATGCAAGTTGCAACCATGACTACTTCAAAATTGTTCCAATAATATTAAGTTATAAAGTGTGTTGACGTGTCTATGGGCTCGACCAGATACAATAACACCCAACATTGCATTCATCTAACATTTTGAGATACAAAATTTGTCAGCGAAAAATCTTGCGGACCATTTCTTCCTATCTCAATATGTATGCTTTTAATATGCGGTTCAACGAAGGCACGCGATGCATTTAAAATGTGGTTCAATGAAGGCATACGATTCGTTCAATCATCTCATAAAAAATCCTCATCGTCCATAAAAAAAATTATAAAAAATCCTCATCGTCCATAAAAAAAATTAGCTTGCTCTTGTTCAAATTGGATACGCTTTCGACGTAAATTAACAGAAAAATTTTCCTGTATAGGAATTGCCATTTACTTTTTACCGATAAAGATGGTTTTTTTAAAAATGTGTTCTTTGATTAGACCTTCTAATCTTTTAATATGAGAACCACTAGATTTTCCATTCCACCGCCAATAATAACAACGAGACACCCATTGTTGCCCACAAAGTTTTTCCATACAGATGCTTAACCTATGGCCTACAAAAAACTAGCTGCCTAATCAGGATAAGTAATTATTGTAAAGATGTTCTTTTTCAGAACAAGTCTGAAGAAAATGGTCGTACATACACCGACGAATTAAGAAACAATCTCTACCACACAAGTCCCTCCTTTTCTCAAAATTTTCAATGCGCGTGACTTGGCACGTCACACGGGAAATAAAGTGATAATTGAATGGTCATGCGAACAATTAGAGGCCTCGTGCAAGGAAAGGATGATGAAAATGATTGGTACCGTTCCCTCTATCCATTCAAACTTTAGCTTTTGGTGTTGAAATCCCTTTTCTCTTCAATTTCTATCATGACAGTTCAAAGACAATGAAAACCCATCCCTTAAAGTTGTGCAATTTTCTCCTATGAAGATTAGGTCTTACATCCTATGATGTCACTTTTCACTATATATATTTGTATAACTGTTAACATTAAAGACCAAATGTCACTATGCCAAAATCCTAAGCTTTCAATGAGAATGACATCGAAGAGGTTTAAGGGGTACCCACAAGGGTTGAGGGTCCCACGTGACAACAATTGCCACTACACCAAAAGCCTAAGCTATCAATGAGGATGATATCGAAGAGGTTTAAGGGGTATCGACGAGGGTTGAGGGTCCCATGTGACAATAGTTACCACTACACCAAAGTCCTAAGCAGTCAGTGAGGATGACATCGAAGATGTTTAAGGGGTACCAATGAGGGTTGAGGGCCCCACATGACAACAATTTACCACCCCCCCTCCCCAGTCGAGAGGTTGACAAACACACTCGATTGTGAGATGGAAAGAGTGTCAAGAATGGGAGTCGAACCGTCCCCAGTGGAATCGCCAATTTTTTTAACACAGACTGACTACCACTACACCAAAATCCTAAGTTGTCAGTGAGGGCGACATCAGAGAGGTTTAAGAGGTATCAACAAGGGTTAAGGGTCCCACATGACAATAATAACCTTGCCTTTTTATGGTTTTCCATTATATTCTATGTGATGTAGGAATAGTAGGATATTGCTTTAGTTTTGTAAGGATTTTTCATGGAAGTGGCTTTGCTAATTTGGTTTTATCTACCATTTTTAATAAAAACAATTCATGTTGGGAAATTAGTATTTGAAAAATATTTTAATTTTTAATTTTCAAATGTTAAAATATTGATTGAATATTTTTATATTTTTATGTAATTTTGTTAATGTATGTTATTATTTGGTAAGATTGGGGTGTTCAAGGTTCATAGTTCTAATAGGAAAGATAGATAAAATATTTTCATTTTCAAACATTAAAAGCTAATGAATTAAAATAGTTGTCTACATTATTATTGATGTTTTGTGTTCATTAAAGTATACTAATGTAGGTTATAGTTAGTAAAATATAATAGACATAGCATAGATGAGTTCATCTAAGAAGATATTTACTCACATTATTCAACATTTATTGCACATTATGGCATTAATTATAAGCGAAACGTTAGACTTTGTTATTCATTGTCAAGGTATTGGCTCACAATATGGTATTTCCAATATTAAATTTTATTGTTTTTGATTAACAGAGAAGTGAAAGGACTCAGATCCCAAACAAAACAAAACAATATTAAAGCAGGCCACTCGGCCACCAGTTCAAACCAAAACTAGGCCTATAGGTCAACCAAAAATATAGCACAAAAGAATAAACAATCTAAAACATGAAACAATAGGGAACACGAGCCAACAAGAGAAAGGCATGTAGACCCCCAAAATAAAGAAACAACAAAAAAGCAAACTATTATTTTTGAGAGTTAATTAGGTCTCATTCCTTTCCTAACAATTTCAAATCATTTCTTTAGGGGTCCACCTCATCACCAAAATTGTCTTCATTTGACATTTCAACATCCTAGTTTGCATTCATTCTTTTTTTCGCTTTTCTTACCTTTGACATTTCACACACTATTCTAAAAATTTCTTTACTTATGACTCCATAAGTGATGGAAATCAAAGCTATTGAAGGTACTATCCAATCTGTTGACTTTTTCCTATAGAGAATCAATCTAGTTCTTATATTTTTGGAGGGTCCCACTCTCTCATTCCCTTTCTTCCTCAGATCTTACAATTACCTTAGTATTTTCTTCTTCTTGGTCCTTGTTTGTGTGTTCCTCATCCTCTTCCAAGACTGTATTCATTTCCTTCCAGTCAGAGTCATTTTCCTCTTCATGTTCTTGGAAATCCTCCTTTACCTCCTCTTCCATACTAGTCATGTCATCCCTAGGGTCCTCCCCTAGCACAACTTCCAATTCTTTTTTTCTCAAGTCTAATGCTTCTTCCTCCTATATAGGAATATATTCTACATCTGATGACCCTTCATCATGTTCTTCAAAAGCAAGCATTTTTCCTTTAATATTCTTGATGGCTAGTAAGACTAACCTTCTTCTCCCCTTGACACTACAAGAATCCTCAACATGACCTTCCTCTCCTTCATTAGGAATTTTTGTAGTAACCTTCTTGGTAGTTTTTGATTCATCAATTTATGAGGATTTTATGTTTGGTACCAAAAGGTTTAGCAAGGGCTTTACTTACTTGAGAGGGAGGGGTAGTCTGCTCAAATCTAATAGAAGGGTCTTTCAAAATAGGAGTTTTAGTAAGATATTTCTTCTTTTTGAGGAGGGTTAGAGTGAACTCTTTCACTAGAGGGGTCCAGCGAAACAAAAAACTACAAGGGAGTAGCTTTTAATAGAGTAGGATAATTCAAGGTAGCCAAAATTTTCTTTCTACTAGTGTTAGGGTTATGTTGGAGAAACTAAGGATGTGCCTCCATGGGTTTGATTTGTAATGGCTTCACAAAACTCATAAGACCAAAAATAGGGCTTAGGGAAAGACATAATTGTAAAGTGTTTGTATTAAACCCTAACACAAAGAGGGACATGCCCCTTTGGCTTTACACTATTGTAGAGAAGAGAGCAAAAAAAAGGAATATCTATTTTCTCCTTCCTCTAATATGATTCAAAAATGAGAAATGGTAGTTCCATGCACAGTAGTGTACTTTTCTTCTAGTGTGAAATACTTCATAATGTGAATGCTAACCATATTGTAGGGAGCTAGAAGTTTGTCGTGGTCATATATGTTCTCCATTCTATTAAGCTTCTCATCCCCTTCCAGAAAGCTATCAATGAAGTGTTGATAATTTCCATTACTAACTTTGGCAACCTTTAAGCCCCTACACTGCAACCCTATAACATCTTCGTTTACCTTTGGGGAAACCTAAAATATTATACTCCAAATCTTCACCTTGGCTTCCATCCACAAATTGAAGAATTTGGAGGTAAGATCATCATTAAAACCCTTCATAACCAAAAAAAAGGTGTCATGCCTACTTCTTTGAAAATATTCCATGGCTCCACATTTTTTCTCAATGACACATAAGACGATGACACAAATTTATTTCTAGGTCCCCCCATCTTCTTTTTACAACCCTTTGTTTTTCTTCTCAAAATTGTTTGCAACATAGTAACCCCACTCCAACAATTTCTATCACCCAAATAGAAAAAATAGTTAAGGAAATATCTAGAATTAGAATAAGGGCTATGTGTTAAAATCATAGGCATTAAATAAGTTTGACAAAAATACCCTTATTCTAGAAAGCTCGCATGATTTTTTTAATGATACCATTAGCACAAGACGGGGTGATTGAATCTTATGTAAAATCATATTGATCTTCAAACAAGACCTAGGGCTCGTGTGAGGCTTCAACTCATTTTGCAAAAAAAAAAAAGGCATCTAAAATAATCATGTCGTGAAGGGGATAGGAGATATGATGACAACTAAGCAATGTCCACTTAATCATTTGGAGGGCTTCCCCACTATTATGCCTATAACCATTTAATAATAAATATTTAATACACATTTCTTTTAAATTATTATGCCTCATGTCCTTTGTCATATCAAAGACATCCCTATCTTTAAAATACACCTCCTTTAAATGATTACATCTTACTCCCTTAGTCATGTCAAAGCAGTCCCCATTGTTCAACGAGATATCCCATAGGATACAACAAATAAAAAAAATAAAAAAATGGGTAGAATAAAATTATCCTCAAGTTGGCCAGAAAAAGACTACTTCATCGATCCTCATTCCCCATCCTCTTTTGACAACTCATCAACATAAAATTTGAATTCAAAATTTTAAAACAAAGCACCAAAATTCCTAATGACAACATTAGCCATTAATTCATTAATCCTAAGATGAGGGTTGTCAAGTCAAAGGTGATCCAGATAGACACACATTCTTTGATTGTGTATGTGCAGGATCATGATGGGCCAAAAAGTGGTGATATGATGGGTATGTGTAGGGTATGTGGCTAATGACCTTTTTTTAACCCAAAAGTGATGAAACGAAAAGGGTTTCTGAAAGAGTTTCTCATCTTTCCATCAATATAAATTATGCTTTACTTTGAATTTAATAAATCATTATTATTCATTTTCTATTTGAATTATGACTAAAGTCTTGATGGATAGGCTGATTGAAAAACATCTCTAGCTTTCAAATGGTATCACATTTTTTGAATATGAAACATGCATCACATTTTATGCTTTGCATACTATAAGATTAAGAAAAACAAAATTGAATTTCATGAAGTTTTGACCAAGTTTAGGTGGTCAGACATATGAGTTTTATATTTTCTAAAAGTTGTAATAAAAAATTATAATTAATTATTTAATTGGAAAAATTACAAAAAAATATGCATCACATCGAGACATGAGTCCTCTACTTATATCGAAAATATTATAAAAAAATATTATTATTTTATTGTGGTTAGGGTGGTCAAACAGACACCTACTTCTAATTTTTTCCTTGAAATTTAAGTACTATTGCATTGAAATTTCAAATTTTCACCAAATAGACATTTAAAAAATAAACCTAGTAGTTTAGAAACTACATTCAATTTGAGACACATTCTAAATTCTTACATATTTTTGAAATAATATAGATAACTTATTCAAATTTTAGCGTCAAGTTGCCTATATTTTTTTCTAAATTTTTTAACTTAAGGGCCTATTTTTTCCATGATGATCCTGCACATACCCAATTATTTGATGGGGATCCTCAATATTCCAAATTTTCCACTAGAAATAGGATAACCCAACATTAGAAGCAACATCCACTACTTTATTCCCTTCCCTAAAGGTATGTTGCAAGATAAATTGGTCCAAGCTTGCCAACATCCTTTTTGAATATTCAATTATATTCTTAACTTTCCATAGGTCTTCAACAATACCCTTGAGTAGGTCAATAATTAACTTGGAGTCACCTTTAATGGTGAATTTTTTGGAACCTTTATCTTTTACCTTCTTCAAACCCCACTGTACAACAGTCACTTCAACTTCATTACTAGTTCCTATCCCTGAGAATTTGGCATATCCTTTAATAAAAAGACCTTTATGGTCCCTTACTAGATCACCGGTAGTAGTAGCACTTGGGTTTCCCTTTGAACATCCATCAAAATTAAGCTTGGTACAACTTGCAATAGGAGGGGTCCAAATAGTTATTAATCACATAATTTTTTTCCCTTGTAAATATGTATTCTCTTATACTTCTAGGTGAGAGAAGAACAATTATTAAACTAGATCTTGGCATAGATATATTCATGAAGGTTTGTGAATCCCTATGAACTTTAATGTTAGTCACTTTTTCCATGAATTTTTCAAGTTGATAGGGAATGGTGAACCATTATTGTAGGGAATTACAATAGAAGTACTGAATACAAATATGATGACAAATTACATCTTGAAGGTACTCTTTTTGAATATTTATGTGGAATTTTGTCCAAAAGTAAACAAATTACACCTTAAAACTTTTTTTAGGTGAGGTTTGAAATGTTTCAATGAATACAATGAAAATAGTTGGAATAAATATCAAGGTTGGGCATATGAATAGACATTATGATGGAAAATAAAATTCTCAATAGGGATGCTCAACTATTCACAACATTGTACCTATAAAAGAAAACTAAACTCATCTAACAAAGACATTTTATAAATGGAATTTGAAAAATAATGAGGGGAAAGGAATTAAACCTCCCCAATGCAGAGATGTGGTAATGAAAGTAAAAAATCTAAGAAAGAAGACATTATGTCTCTTGGTATAATGATATAAAAAAGCAAGATTAATGTTCCATGGGGAAATTCATCATGCTTCCCCAAAGTAAGTGTGATTATAGAAGTGGAATATGACAATTTTAGATAAATCTAGGTATGGTTCTAGAAGCATTCTATAGGAAAGGAAGTGTAACAAGTAGCTCTAGGAAGAAACATGTATCAACATATAGGATAATTTGATAGAGGTTTAGGAAGAAATATGTATCAATGTAAGGCCAAAATGTATTCTCTAATCCAATAGAATTATGTATCAATGATGGAATTATATTTAAGCTCTAGCAAGTTTGAAAAAATAATGAAATCAATAAAAATTAAGGTCTAGGAAGAATAATGTAATAGTGTAAAATCAATGGGTTATGTGCATCTAGGCATGCCATATAAATATAGCTAGGAAAGTATGCAACTTAAGTGAAATTAATGATTGTATTACATTCAAAGTTTTATATTCTAAGTAACTACAATAGAAAATTCATACCAATTGATAGTAATGGTAAATAAAAAAAATTATGTGAAAAAATGTAATACCCATGTATGAGATCATCCTCCAAAATCACCAAGGTTTTCTCATAGGATACCCATGCTTGAAAAAACTGTTCAAAATATATTCTAATAGTAAATGAATAAGTGTAGATGATGACCTTGGAATAATTTTTTTCTCTTTTATGTCTTCCACATAGAGATAGGTCAAGCATTAGGCACATTCATAACTTTAAACTACAATAGTGATCATGAGTGGGAAAGATTCCACAAATAATGGTGCTAAAAGTAGAATATTGGAAATAATACATGTGTTGGGAAGTTAGGAGGAAAAAATAAAAATTCACAAAAAATATCGAGGATCAAGGGTTGGCCATAACATAAAACTCAATTCAAGGATGAGGCTTCTGGGGTCAAGTAATGAGAATGACATTATGGAGAAGTCTAAAAACTATAATGGTGAAGTGAGAAATAGATAAAAGGCCTGACATGATGGAGAAGTTTGACACTTCAATAATAAGGGAAGGGCAAAGTTAGAAGAAAAAAATATTCAAGAAGGAAAAAAACATAATATATGGAAATAGAAAAGACACAAGACTATACCTAATATGTATAGACTTAGATTGACTAGAAAATAATACATGAAAAAATTTTCCCACTCAAAATTAACTTTCCTCAAAAAAATAAGGGTCTAAAGTTTCAATATCTTTGGGCCTTACCACATTACACCCTTCATCACAAAATATTTCCACCAAGTAACATAATTCTTGGTACTTCAGTATCTTAGCTTCCTCTCCCTTACATTGATGAGTGGTTTGGGGAAAAAAAATCATCTTCACAAATCACAGGAAACTCTTTTGATGGTACAATATATTTTCCAAGTTCCTTTTTCATATAAGATATATAAAACAAATTATGAATCTTACCTCCCTTTGGTAGCTTTAGCTCATAGATAACTTGAAACTTCACCAATCCTTCTTAGAATTCTATAAGGCTCATAGAAATGAGGATTAAAATTATTAGATTCACTTTCCTTTAACAAATATTATTTTTATGGTTTCAATTTTAAAAGAGTGATGTCCCTAATGGGTAAGTGCATGGATATGTGACACAATTTTGGCTCTTAAGATGCCACTTTTTTTCTGAAATCAACAAAATCTAATTTGCACGAGACAATGAAGATAGTTATGCTCAAAATTTCAAGATGCAACAAGAAAAAAAGTTGAAGTGCTCCGAGTCTAATTTATAAGCTACTATTTTTTTTAAATTAATGAAGATTAAGGGTTTCAAAAAGCCCAGGGCAAAACAAGTCCTTTCTTTATAAAAAAAGACAACATAGTCCCTGAGGACTCCCCCCTTTTTGATTAACTTATTTTTAGAATTTCAAAAATCCTAATGGTGAAAAATTAGCTAACACCATGTAGTTTATCCTCGTTATTTCGGATAATTTTTTTGATAAATATATAATATTTTATAAATTTTCAAAGTGGACACATCCTGAAAAGCTAAAATTTGAGCGTGCTCCCCCCTAAATTTTTTGAAAACTAATCGATTTTGTTTTTTTCATCATGTGTAGAATGGATTCTACTTTTAAAAACTATAATTTGTTTCACGTTTTGATGAACGAGTAAAAATATATCCTAAAACTAGCACATGTTGGTTTTTGACCAAAAACAGAGGCATTTACAATAGAAGCCATGCATCAAAACCTTAACTAAATCAAAATGAAAAAAAAAAAAATATTTAGATAGTTAAGAGAGGTTAATGCTATCATGGTTTTTTTATAAACTTGCATTGAAAGACGTGCAAATGAGATGGGGAGCATGGAAGAAAATATGAGGAAATTTGGAAAATCTTGTCAATTAACACATCCAAAGCCAGTCATTTGGCGAGCACCAAATTTGGCGCTCGCCAAATGGTACATCACATTTGGCGAGCACCAAATTGGGCACTCGCCAAATGACCTACTTTGAACAAAACTTGAATTTCCCCTCTTTGGTCGACAACTTTGATAATGCTTAGAGTGCATAGTTTATGATAGTAAATGGATAGTTGAGGTTTTACCTTTCATATGCTCCATAACTCGTTACCCTAACTAGATAACTATTTATCCCTCTGAAGTCTCTCTCTCTCAAGTC